>KZ308433.1:1237514-1288153 GCA_000376725.2 Ladona fulva | reverse complement strand
GATATACTAACGATTACTCATTCATAAAACACGGTTGATGAAATAAATCATATAATACATGCCTAGTGAATCTCAACTCCTTCGCAACTCCTTACCTCCTTCTGTATTTTATTCGCGTATTTCGCTTTGATAGAGCTTTCAACTAAATTTATAGGCACAGCATATCACTTAAAAACATATACATACAATACAAACGTCTTCATTGGGGAAAATTGGAACTAGACAGTCCAATCATCCATGTAACGCTTGTCAGATATGTGTACAGATATGGATACATAACATGAGATTTTAAATTGCAATAAATACAAATTTAGGAAGCTCAGAGGAAATCAAACTGAAGGAGGGAAAAGAAAAATGGTTTTGTGGTGGAATCAGATTTTTTATCACATAAAAATGTTTCCAGTGCAGGAAAATGGTTCTATAAAGAAATATAACGAAGAAAAAACACAACTGTCCGTTCGAAGAATTCACAGGTATTAAAGGATATTCACTGCTTACCAGAAACCATCATCATCGCCAGCATCCATCAATGAATTAAAAACAGCGTAGCTATAATTCATGACAGAAAACACGCCGGAATTAGGCGAACGTATAAATGCGCACGTAGCCCCATTCCGGCGTTCATTCCATCTTAAAGGGTGGAAAAACGTAGGAATAGAAATTGATCCGCGGATAGGAAAGAGAATTCTTCGTGGCGACCACTCCTATTCGACCACGCCCATTCCAAACAGAGCACCACGCCCTTCGCCTTCCGTGCTCACACACAAGATAATTAATTTGGTCGCGAAGACTACCATTAGCGCCACGGACGTCCTCAACGCACCCGCGCACGCTTCATCTACGCCAACCAGCATTTATTATCCTCGCGTAAATCTCAATCGATCGCATCCGAGTATTTAGCTCTACCATGTGACAAATATGTACTTCCCAATTGCAGGGCAAGATTTTTTCTCATTTGGGGTAAGTGTATCTGACTCCGAATGAAAGCTAGAACGGCCGGTTGAGACGGCAAGCAAGTCGCAACGGTCACCACAGGGTGCACAAAAAAAGGGGATTGCCGAATGTTAGTTGCATGGCACAAGTATCACTTGTCTATTCAAGTCTCTTGATATAATCAGCCACTTATACGGGAGTGGTAAAAGAAAGGAGATACTTCCTATGATTCGAAAGGGATCGATGCTTTTCTAATTTGAAAAGTAGTCGTCTCCATTATATATACTAATAATAATAATAGAAAACTTGACATATCTAGTAGACATCTCCATTCCAAACTTAGGAAATATAGACAAAAAACAAAGAAAAAAATACAGAAATACACACCCCTGGCCGAAGAGTTAAAGAAGTTTGGAGAATAAAACATGTCAAAATTGTCCCAATAACAATTTCAGCAACCGGTTTAATAACTGAAAACTTACGTAAAATCTTCGAAAAAATTGTAACAGAAGATCAAAATATTGTTCAACTACAAAAAAACACAATAATTAGTGCATACTCCATAGTCAAAAGATTTTTAAATGACTACTAAGAAGCAATACGATATATGAGCCTAAACCCTTTGTCGCTTTGCATCCAGGATAGGTGAATGTTTCCCAGCTTCTATGATGAGAAGTACCGAATAATAATAATCATATATATAAAAAGCAAATGTCTGTCCGTCCCCCTATTTCTCTCAGAATCGGCTTGACTTAGAGATCTGAAACAAACTGCATTGTGTTTCTACGTTGCTGAAACCCCCAGGAAAACTATTTCCATCTCGGTAAAGGCCTGGGTTCGAACCCAGGAGGACAAAATAGTTTCCATATGAAATGTACGTAAATTACGTTTTCATCACTTGCAGAGGTCGTTTCTTTTACAAATTTAAATTAGAAAACATGGTCCTACGAAATCAAGAGAAGTGTCACAAGAAAGGAAAATATTCATAGAATCTTATTTTATACGTGAATCATTCATATAAATTCGAAAATGTGAGAACTTTGATAAAATAGACGTAAATTTCGTGAAAATATTTGGAAATAAACAAACCATCCCTTTGACGACCAAGGCAATTGATGTACATTGATTTCACAAGATATCCCATATAAATGCACGGGAATAATAAGTTAGTATACTTTTCCATAAGAAATGTACGTAAAATAGGTTTTCGTTACCTGCAGAGGTTGTTTCTTTTACAAAATTAAATTAGAAACAATGGTCCTACGAAATCAAGAGAAGTGTCAAAAGAAAGGAAAATGATCATAGATTCTTATTTTAGTCGTGAAATATTGATATAGATCCGAACTTTCGAAGATTTTGATAAAACACACGGAAATTTCGTAAAATATTTGGGAAATAAACAACCCATCCCTTTGACGACTAAGGCCATTGTTGAATGTTGATTTCATGAACTATCCCATATAAGTGCACGGGGATAATCAGTTCTTATAATTTTTATAAGAAATTTTCGTAAAGTAGGCTTTCATGACTTGAAAACAGTAGAATAAATATTATAAATAATTTATATGATAAGAAATACATTGAGTTATTATGATCTTACGGCAGAATATTTTTGTGCTTAGGAGGACCAGATATATACGATAATAGATATATTTTTAAACTAAATTAAGTCCCGTCATGCTTGACGGGGGCGTTTACTTTTAATAAAAATAATGATAAACGACTTTATTCCATGGCGAGATTGATACTAAGTAGTTAGTATCTTCTTGCATTTCACCTTATGTCAAATAAATATTTAAAGAAAGAACTGTTGTGAGTAAAACGATAGAAGAGCAATAAAAGAAGGAAATATAATACGGGTTAAAAAAACCTGAATCTGCACTCAGAAAAAATAAGACCCTGCAGGAAAACATCCACGGGAAATATATATCCAAAGGTTGTGAAAAGAGTAGAATGTTTTACGAAGTTCCTTGAATCTTTCTACCTGCGAATTAGAAAATTTTATATGGTATAGGTATGAGGCCTCGAGAATGTGGAAATTGATCTTAATGTTAAAATCAAAACACAACAGAGAAGATGAAGGATAGGAATATTATATTGCGGCTGTTTTTCTTGCTTCGAAATTGAGCAATACTAAGTTCTAGAAGATTATAAAAAAAGCCTTTTATCGCTATTGAGTTGAAGATTTTCTTCGCATATGTTTCTGTTTTACACTTTTAAATCATTCTCATTTCGTATTTTATCTTCTTTTTGTATTTTTACGTACTGTGATTATCAATTGTACGGTACATTTGATTGTGCTGATTTACAGAAACTTTGTATCGTGTGGTAAAAACATGCGTAATGTACGATTTGCAATTGCAACGCTGTCACCTGAAGTTAAATCAAAGATCAGTGGAAGAGTTAGGATATGATTAACCAATGATAAAACCTATGAAGCATAAATGTTGGCTGGCCGGATATGACAAGCATCTGGAACCGTAAATGATGTGGACAGAATCACAAAAGAATACGATGTTTAGGAGAAATGAAAGGAGAGAGAAAACTGATAAGTAACCTAAAGAAGACGTGAACTGAAACCTTGGGACCCATAATGAGACGTAGAATGTTCATTTAACTAGTATCAGTCTTAATCTTAGTATCGTCTTTGCAGCAGGGTTTTCTACGGAGTAGTTTTACTTTTAAGCGAATATAGTATCTAACATACATTCTCAAATAGCATTTGAACGTGCTCGATTCGCACATATTCCCCACCAGGAATCGAACCCAGAACCACTTCCACCGAAGGCGAACGCCTTTTGGCTCTTGCGGAACCCAGTTTAAGAAATTACAATCATTATTTATTATTCTTTTAGAGAAAATACTGGAGTATTAAGTAAAGTAAAAGTAAGTTACAGTCAGTAAAAGGGAGTAAAAGTGAGTTACAGTCAATATAACGAAGATTTTCCTGAGTCTTCCAGAAAATCAACCAGCAAGAGGAAACTGGTAAAATATAAGGAAAATCTCGGTGGAAAGCCAACGCAAGCACGGATACAAATTAAATTGCAAGCGCACCTGTTTTAACTCTTAGTAATAGATGTTAATTTCTCTGAGTATTCACCTATAACGAGCTAAAACATAAAAAGTAGTGTGGTTAAAAAATGTGCTTAAGTAGTTATCGTGCTTTCAAGCTACGATACCACCCGGGTCCATAGAAAAATTACATGCCCTTTGGAACTGTTGTAAACTACCCTGTTGCCCTTTTCGTCTGCAATACGTAGTCTTATCGATTTGATGGATATAAAAGTAGAAATTTGGAGATTTTAATAGATTAATATCAGTCTATACTCATATACAGTATAAAAACAGCAATAAAATATACCTTTATATTCTGTGATATATTCAGATAACTGTATAAGTAAAAAGAGTAATTCGTGAATAGGTAAATCGTCATAGATTTCATTATACTAATATATCAGGCTAATACACTGCTATTTCTGAATGTTCATGTTTATTTTTCATATTGTCGGCGAATCATGTTTCTTCCGATGAATGACGGAAAAATAAAATCGTATGCCGTCGAAAGAGGCTTTAATCCATTTGATTATCGAGAATCCATTACCTTTTTAGCCATCTGTCAAATACGTTACTATGATACGTATTACGTTATTATGTACGGCATTGCTAGTTAATTACACTAGAAATTTTAATTTTTTTAAACCTTTAAATTAATTAATTTTTTAGTAAACGTAAACTTCAAAATATCATCCGACAGTATTGTAAATCTTTTTCCTATCATTTTACAGGAAATCGTTTCCACAGGAAAAAAATTCGTTGATTTTTAAAATCAAAAGGAAAATGTCAATAAACTTTATCTGCACTTTTGATTGACTTACAGAAATGATTAACTATGAAAAATATTGCTCTGAATAATTACGAATTAAAGCGCGTCATCTGTTAGAGTCCGGTCATCAATGAGAAAGAGGAGACCTCAAACTAATCTATAGACTATCAACGAGGTATGGCATATCATATTGATCAATAACTTGCATATTTGAATTAACTTGTGGTATCAGAATTACTTGGGTGGAATCGATATTTTACTCTGTCTTAGATGAGAGCTGATCTTCTATAGATCCTGATTCTGAGAAGGAAAACGCTGCATACATTTAGGTCTTTACAGAAGAAATTAATTTATTCCTGAGACGGCATAACCTCATTATGACTCCACTCTAAATCTCTATCACAATGAAATTGCAATTAAATGCTACTTAAATAAGTACGAAAGGGTTTATTTAATAATTTTCTAATATATATTCGACCTTTTTCATTATACTTGTAGTCAATTCAACTGCATTACATAATTAGATATATATCAGTAGTTGTAATTCATAAATGGTTACGATCTTTGAAGAAAAAGGCCTAAATTAAACATGCAACCACAGCCAAAAATAAATTAGCTAGGAAACCACCAGGCCATTAAATACTGAAATTAATGGCAAAACTCATAACATTTACCTCCAGAAGAGCATCATATACATGGCGAGATATTTGGGAAAATTAATCTATTAACACGTAAAATATCATTTGATATTTATAACTTCTCCAAACTAGCAAATTGTAGCTGTAATTATGTGGGTAAGCTTTCAGACGATTTACTGGAAGTGAACGCAGTTACAATGGGAGATGGACCTCAAAATTATTATTTACGAGCAGCATTTGTCTTTATTATTGGGTAGCGTCCCAACAGAGAAACGGTGATGCTACATTTTTTTGCCAAGCAGTTTGTTACTTACAAGTTAGAAAGGCAGACATAACCGAAAATGACCTTTCTTTCACGCATGGTGACTAAACATGAGGAAGCTACTTTAATTTTTTCCACGTAAACAGTGAATTGTTCCATGTGAGCGATTAATTATAAAAAAATGTGTCTGAAGATCATATATAACTCCAAATACGAAAGAAAAAATGGCTTATTTATAATAAATGTATTTAGCTCTAGCTGTGTAAGTTGTTTCGGATAATGTATTTAGATTTAGGCCAAAAATTGAAATGAAAAATCGAATATAATTTTTTTTATAGAATTAAATTCTAAAGAGAAATAATTGCTGCTTGATAGGCTGCTATCATAATATATATAAATGACTCATACTTAGTTCCCAGGATGTTGGAGTCTAAGAGTAGGATACGTCTTATGCGATGGTAGTAAAAATGTTCATAATAGAATGTTTATAACATAACATAAAATTCCTCGACATTTCACATTCCTCGAATGTTATAATTACTTTGTACATTTCCGTTGGAAGAAACGAATCAGCTACGAAATGTCTTAGTGCCCCCCCTAAAATTATATCACGGCATTCTTGGGATTTCTGAACTCTCTCCTGTCTGACACAAAGTGTCCCATGGATCTTCATATCATATGTGATGAAGCGTCACAAATCCTCAGACCTTCCCCTCAAGTTTGACATCATATCAGGACGGCCACTTTCCATTCCTTTACAACTGATGTGAAGTTTAGCACACATATATTAAAGTTAATGAAGAAAACAAAAGAAAATATCCTTCTCACATTTAATTGGTTAATATCTAATAATATGACTATTAAAAGTTCGAGTAAGATATAATTCAGCTTAGAACGTATCACTAGAAAATTCTTAATGATATCTTAACGTGTTTCAAGAAAACGAGACAAAAATGTTACTTAACACCTAATTTGGAGAACCTCCGCAATATTGAACAATTATGTAAATGAATAATATTTAATGAAATATAATGCGTAATTCGATATTATTTCTTTTTTCAACCACGGCATTTTCGAAACCATAAATTCTACGAATAAGAAGTGATAATATCAGATTTTATATTCTTCCGGAGATCACGAACTTATCTTAAATAACAAATTTATCACCATCGAAAAATGAGCTCTGATCGGTTAATTAAGTAAATTAAATACTGAAAACAATTATCATTGAATAATCTGATAACCATGTGCTATAACTATCTGAAACTGAACTTGATTATTACTGGTAAAATTAAATATGAATCACAATCTGAATCAAAAAATTTGTCGAAAGTTGCCAAAGTAATAAGGACGTATTATAGTGACCAAGAGATCTATGGTTGTACAAACTATACATTGCAACAAATTGATATCACAATGCAAAATAACTCTTGATGATGGCAAGTAAACATTAGCCAATAATTTTCAACTACTGAGAACATGAAAAATGAATTATCTCCAATACTTTCCAAGTTACTAATATGCGTTTTATTGTAAAGTTACGTTTTTCATATATTTTTAGGCTGCTGAAATTTATTTTCTGGCGTTATTTTTTCGATAATGTATAAAATTCCACTTAATCACCTCAAAAAAGACTTATAAAAGAAATAAATATGACGTGTAAACAGGTTAACTAAATGAAAGTTAAGGTTTGGTTGTACAGATAAAACTCAAAATGAATAAATAATATCATTGTGAAAAATTCCTTGCTTTAACTTTCCATAAGTATACCAGGATTCGCATGTGACGATCTCAACGATCTAGTATATGTAGGTAGAAGATAAAGACTAACTATTATTTACTTTTATCTCGAAACACTTGTAATTCGCTAATTATGCCCCCCTGCCACACGCCGAAAGGCGGCTTGCAGGGTACTTATGTAGATGTAGATGAATTATTAGTCCGTAGTTTAGCACTCCGATGTGAGAAATCCAGTACAATATCAGTGTATCACATTTTCAGTTTTCTCAAATTTTGTGAATGTCTAAACGTCTACAATTACATTTTTATTGGGTATAGAATAGAACGTGAGATTCCTAAACTTTGAAGATTAAATTGCAGCAGTAAAATAAAAGATTTAGTTGTTATATTTCAGATTAAAAATTTAAGGTCTAATTTAACGTTGTATGTATGATGAACAATCTCATACTCCGTAGCAGAAACGTGAGTTCTCGAGGGATGAATAGGCGGGTGAAGAACTGCTGTGCCATCTAAGATATGCCTATCAGCTGAATTTTACATTCTTCCTCCATACACCGCGAAAATCTTCACCGAGATTTTCATTTGGTATCCATTCCTATCTGATTCTAGCACCCAAAAAACCATTTCGCTTTCCATCTCGAAGGGATAAACGTTTAAAGCATTACATAAATGGGCTCCTTTTATATCCTGCGCCACTTTTATCGCACAACCGTAAATCGAGGGCCCGGGTTCGTTCCTCAGGGATTACGGATATGGATGAAATATCGCATCGCAACGTGCTCACTCGTCTCCTTACGCCCCCACCTCTTTCCTTCCTTCTCCCTAATCGACCCTCTCGACTCACCCCTCTTCCATTGTCTTTCCTCAAGGCGCACTTCACCTTCCCATATCATAGAAAGAGCTCCTCAAATCGACATTCTAAACCCCGCAAAACTAATAAGACATTTCTATATGATTATCCCCGAGCGAATTTTAAAGACGCGAGTAACGACGTACTCCACAGTTTCCTCGCCATTAAAGGCCCGCGCGAATGTCAGACCGATGTCTTTGTTATCACTGGGAGGAGAATTGGCTTGGATAGATCTTTATGTCGAGGAGACCGCAAAGGGAGAAGGGAAAATAGCGGAGGATGAGAAGTGGGCGCCATGGTGGCCTTCCCCTCGTCTCGGGATTGGCCGCAAGAGGGCGAGGGGAGAGTGAAAGGGAGGCTCTCGGAGTGGGGGATAGTGAAAGGAGGATAGATGGAAAAAGGTAGATAAAGGAGAGAAGGCGGGGGAGCTGAGGGAGTGAAACTGTAAAAGAAACCACGGGAGGACCCAGAGGAAGACGAGAGAGATGAAAGAATGATCGAAGAGGACAAAGCGAAGGAGGACAGTGAAAGTGGGGAGCAATGCAATGGGGATTTAAGAGTACGGAGAAAGAATTGTGAAGAAATATAAAGAAAGGAGGTAGAGATGAATAATAGTAGACTGCGAAGTATTGTGAAACCAAGAAGTAGAGAATCGGAGAAGAGAATACGGGAGACAGGGTGGGGAAGGCATACATAAAAATGAATGTCTATGTATGATGATGAAAATGAATGTCAGTGATGGACGAATGAAAATAAGTCGAATTAAGTGTTTTCCAAACCAAAAATATTTCAAAAAAGAATTTCAGTGGCCGATGAAATGCCTCAATATATTCTGACCTATTACTGACAGAAGAATTTTGGTCTTCCTCTGAGCAAGCAAATATCTTACCAAACAAACAATTTAATGGAGAATTTATATTTTTCTACGTTTAGTGTAATTATTAAAGTGTATGGAGAAACTTAATTACAGGTGGGTTGTATCTATGATGGTAAAAATATGAATGTAAATGGTTAACACGCGAAACGCAACACAAATAATTTAGAAATTTTAGAAATTTACCCCGCGAGCCGCCGATTGGCGTATGGCAGGGGGTATAATTGTTGAATGGCATTATCTCTTCAATTGTTATACCATTCAATTGTTGAATGGCATTTAATAGCATTATCTTGATGAATTCAATGCTTTCAACTTGAGGAACTTAACCATGTTATACAGAAAGAAAAAAACTTGTAGTGTTCCATAATTTTAATATTATCAGAGAGCAATATTGATGAGCATAAGTTCAGTACTTTTTTGCATGTCTCGATAAAATAAAAATCTTGCTTTCTCTCAGTACGTTTCTCCCAGAAATTCTTTCAGCAAAGCCAATACATCCACAGAAGCATGCATGATCGGTTCGGTGGCAGTTGATCGAAGGACAGCCGGTCAATGGGACTACCCGTCGCTAGACTTCCCGTCGTTGAGACAACTCATCGAAGGACTCGTCGCTGAGACAACTAGTCGAAAGACATCTTATCGAAGAGACCACTTGTCGAAAGACTATTTGTTGCCGAGTAAACTCCTCTTCGGAAAGGAATATTATTATTTATGGTAAACCTATCTGCAGATTTTAAGAATGCTTTTGAGGAATTATTTTCAATTTGGGTAAAGTTATCGATTAGTTATGAATTAAAATGATGTAATAAATATATATAATTATGATTACCACTCATCATGGTCATATCAGTAGATTTTACGAATGCTTTTACGAAGCAGGTAGACTTTTATGACGATGAAAAGAAGTATCGAGTTGTTGTATTTAACGTTATTATGGACTAAAGCGTTATGTTGTTTTACGTTACATTATAATTAAATAATAACTTGTGGTTCGTTATGAAAATGATTACTACAAATCTGCACATTTATAGAAGCCAACATTGAGAAAATAGCTCAGGAATAAATCATATGGACATTGCGAAGGGAAATTTGCGTACCGGACATTTGCCTTTCTGCACATGTGTCGCTGAACTGTTTATTTTCTTGTGATATAAAGAACTCTTAAAAGGATAACACAAACCTAATACAGTGAATTAGTCTGAGTACTAACTATTACGTAAATTTTAATTACAAGAAAATTAGAACATACATTTATCAAGTCTCCTGGTTTCTTTTTATCTGTAATGTTTCGATCTGTATTGTTAAACATTTAATTATAACCAAGATTCTTTTAAAGATAGTCAATTTTTAATGCATCAACAAACATCATAAAATCTTCATGTATCAAATAAAATGAGTAACGAGCCTCCGGTATAGCTGTGTATAGCTAAGGTACAAATCCTTTCCTGTATGAGGTACCAAGATATCACTTCTTAATGATAGTTCTCTAACTGGAATAAATACTTGAGTTAACAGGACGATGATAAATCTGAAGTAAGGAAAGGCAGAAATACACGAATAGGGAGGAGTAAGAAACGTAAAAGTAATGTAAAAATATACAAACAAGATGACAGACAGTTTCTGCATCTCTATCCCAAAACGGAGAGCGGAGATTCATTTCTAAAAAGAAGGGAACGGGGATGGAATGGTGAGGGATCTGGGAGGGTATCAGAAAAGGGTGACAGGAAAGAGAAATATATAGAAAGGTAGAAGACAGAGAAGGGAAGAGGAGGTTTTGGGGAGGAAATGCTTAGCGAGTGGGTGGTGTACTAAGTTAGAGAGAGAGAACAGTGGAAGGAAAAGGAGCGACATAAAGAGATCTACATCCAGTGAAAGGAAGAGTTCGGATAGAGCGTAGAAGATTGAGACAGAGAATGGATAATGGATTATGGTGACCAGAATCAATTCTGAGACAAAGCCGAGTAAGGAGAGAGGAATTCCGGAACATTAACAGGAATTTTAGTTTCATTTGTTGAAATAATAAAGTTGAATATAATAAAGGCAGAAACGAGCTAATATTGGAGTCAAACCATACAGCAATAACGATGTTATTCAAATAACAGCTATTGAAACCGGGCCAAGAAGTTTGGCTACTTTGTTTCATGAATTATTCCGGATCAGCAACATTTCCAGCATGGTTTATTACTAATATATAGCTCACATTAATATTTTAGGCTATTTAGAAATTCAGATCTGATTTAAAATAAATCAGGATCTTAGCTTATCACTATGTTTTACCGTAGAATCTAATTTCTTACTTTTATACCATATATGAAATTCTCTGCGTGAAAAATCAATACTAGAATCAGGGATCAACGAAACATATACGTAGATACGATTTTGATACACAGCTACGATTCAGTCTATCGGAAAATTGATCCGACGATTTTGTTTTAGCCGCATTACCACCATTAATTCTTCATAAACTCCACATATTTGTATAATATAATATTCATGTCTGCATTTATTATACTATAAGTTTGTAGATTTTCTACATACATCATCTACATATCATTGTATACATTTTCTTAATGTTACTATAATGATACTAATTCATTGACATGCTGTTCATTACAAAGGTATCAATGGATAACACCGTTATAAATATAATGGGAGGTTTTAGAATTGATGAGGATAAAGCATAAGTATCTGCAGTTATGTTTTTATATAAATATGCCAAATCTTTTGACTAGATACGAAATCAAATTCGATTCGAGACTCTCAATCCAATGCGATATTCGGATCAATATTCCATTCGATTTTCGATTCGAGTTTTATGCACGGAAGTAAATTGGTTGCTCTCTGGATTATAACTCAAATTTCAACAAAATGTTCAGCCGCGACATATTCTTAGCTCACTTTCTTACACACGAAGTAGCTTACACGGATTCCCATACATGGCAAGTGTTTCGTGAGCGGTATGGGTGCGAAGGTACGGAGGAAAGCAGAGAGAAAGGTGAGAGAGAACGGAGGGGGCACTGTTTCTTCATTCCTTACCCTTTAAATTCTGCATGCAAAAATCCCAGCCTCCGCTCGCTCTCCAAAAGGATATAAGATGCGCCGTGGGGACGAGAGCCTGTCTTATCAGTGTGGCGATGCTCCAGCAATTCAAGTGTCACTCGAGAGACCTCGGAATGGAAAGAGAGGGGAAAGGGGAAGGCGAGGGTCGCACAAGAAGCAAGATGAATGCATTAACGAAATTCGGGCCATAAAGTTTCTTTAAACCTCGACGTTTGCAGCGCTGACGGAGTTCAGTTGGAAGAAGGGAAAGGGAGAATAAAATGAGTTCCAGTGTAAAGATCCGTCTCTTTCGAGGCGTGAACGGAAGAAAGGGACGACGTCTCGGCGAAATTGGGACGGTTACCACCCTTTGGATATTATTCGGAGAAAGGAGCATTATTCAGCATAGTTACGTCTACGGAATTAGATAAATCCTTAGGATACAAGATAAGGCAAAACAAGATGATTTTAAGGGTGACAATGTTTCTCAAATAGGACCAAGTAGCCAAGAATGCACAGATATGAAAAATAGCGAAATGATTGGGACTAGAACCCAGGTCTCCCACTTTCCGGGCAGGTATTCTAACTACTGAACTACCATGCAGCGTCTATTCCACACTCTTTTGGGAATGCTTTTGTAACTAATGCAAAGTTAACACCTCAATTTTCCCTTATTTGATTCCTGGGGGATACCTTATAACATGGCTTGCGATCCGCTTCTGCGAAGACCTCTAGTGGTGGTTGGTATCACTATGTGGAGCAGTACTTGCCTTGCTCAGGAAAGGATTCCCAAACAGTGTAGAAAGGACGCGGCGAGGTAGTTTAATGGTGAGAATACCTGCCCGGAAAGTGGGAGACATGGGATCGAGTTCTAGTCATGTCTTTATTTCACATCTGATTATTCTTGGGTTTAAGTCGCCCTCAATGAGTAAAGTTAACAATTTATCATTTCCCCTGGACTAAGTGGGCTCCGCGTTAGCATTTACATACTGTCGGTTTTCAGAAAAATATTCTCCTGTGCTACCAATCGAATGTAAATAATGTCCGTTTGTAAAGTATTCATCCCGGAGGCCAGTTTGAACCTCAAAATCTTTATTTCATCATCTTCCATTAGGAACGAAAATACCCCGAAGAGAAAAGGAGTCGAACAAGACTAGACCAGGAGCGAAGCAGTTTACCCTACTAGTAGCTACCCTCACTGAGCCAAAATGCTGTCACTGGAAAAACCCATGCAAGTCAAGAACAGCCAAAGCATCATTTATAGCATTCGATAACATGGATGAATAAGATTATTCAGCATCGTTTTTGCCTCAGTAGCTTTCATATTATCATTTACATTAACGAGATTGAGACATATGTAAAGATTCATTCATAACCCTTCTAAAACTAGAAGGGGATTACTTGTAATTAAATTTACATTGGTTTCTTTTAAATTGTGAAATTAAGCAATTTAATAAATATAAATTCACAAAAATGCATATCACTTAACTTTGCTTTCACTAACCGTGACAGGTTAGTCACACAGTCTGTCCACAATTATCATAAAACAACATCAATGTAAATTTAATTTTGAAAGCCACGTAATTACAGCAAAGGATAAAATATCATTCATTAGATACGTTTCACAACACATTCGGTAATGTTTACTAAATCAAAATTCTGACATCAAGGAATAGTACGAATTACGATTCTCATTAATTATCATTCCTTATTTTTTGGATCTAGAAATGGAGTTGGATAGTGTCGACAATTTTTAACGTAGCGAAGGAAATCGCCAATATCTCCAGGAATTATTTGTAAAAAATGCATGAAATATGCTGCATATGTTTTAAAATGCTATAAAAATTGAATTTCAGACCGAAATGAGAGAAAAAGAGGTCCGTGATTATATTTTTCTTTCATTGGGTTAAATAAAAAAAATCAAACTTGTCAATTTCATGAAGTAGAATACTATAATACTTCATGCAATACAATAGCTAAAGAAACTTATTTCCGCATAATTAATTTTGCTATTTAATGCATAACCTCAATGGTATACTATTTGCTGGTCTTCATGTAATAATTTCGTTTTAATATTTACTTTAACGTATCTTTAAATTTACCTGCAGGTTGGTTCACGTCATACGATTCGATTTTTTATTGAATTTGTCTCATCAAATTAGAATATTTTGGTTATTAATGATATTAAAAATATCGAATCTTTTTGAATGAAGGAGAAAATGAACATGGACTCAGTATAAGAGACAACTCAGAATTTACCTTAATAAATAACTCGTTATTAGCGATTCATGTCATAGTAAATAAATCTAAAACTTCGTAAAAGAGAAAGATTTAGACGGTCTACTGCAACAGTTAGCGTAAATTAAACTAATAATGAATGTATCGCAAGTTAAGTATCGCATTACCGATGTATAATCAGACTAAATACTATATTTTAATTTACCTTTTCAACATTAGACACTTAAATTACTAAATTTCATTAAGTCAAATGACAAGATCAGTGGCCAAAAAAACTTCTTTTTAGAAAATCAAGGTGTAGAGGTAATGTGCTGAAGATTTCGCGTTGATTCATGAAAAAACTTTAATGGTGTCAACTGTATACTACTTTATTTATTGCATTTTGGAAAAGTTTAAAATTCAGGAAATGAACCTTCGTTGACAACATTCCTGAATTAGCTTCCTTTTCGCGCGTTCCTTTATCCCAACTTTAAACTTTGTAGTTAAATCATTCATGAGGATTTAGCTACTGAAAGCCTTTTCTTGAAAACTGAAAGTTTCTTATGTTTTCCCTTCGTCTTTCCATCCCCTGGCACCATCGATTCCAGTCAGCCTTTGGAATGGTCCCGCATCAAAGTTATCCCCTCTACATTTTGTCTTCACTCCATTAACAAGGAAGGCATCTATATATAAACCAAATTGTAAGTGAATTACGGTTTGGAACGGTCGTTATTGTATTATTAATATTTATGTTATTAATATACTGTATTATTCATAATCAACATTCTTAATATATTCCATTTTTGATGCAGAATAAAAGGAACTTATAATCTAGGTTGCAATTGGAGATCTGCAAGAATGCTTTTGGAAAACAACATAGCTTTCTATGAGTTTTCCCAAGATAACTACGCCAGTATTTTCCTATATATATACTCCCAGTGTTATTATAGTTTAACTGGTATACATACAAATAAGCATTCGGTTGTAGCGATCATGTAATCACATAATGCAATCCTATAACTGGATTTATGATTCCTGAATTTGTTGCAAAGAATCTGAGCGGACGGTGTTAGTATATAGTTTCTTCGACTTTCAAACCACATAAACATAAATGCTCAAACACTCTTCGATGTTTTTAGTTTACAGTCGAACCTTGGATTGCGAGCTCAATTCGTTCCGGAAACGTCCTCGCAATCCGAAGCACTCGTATATCAAAGCGATTTCCCAATAAGAAATAATGGAAACTCAGATGGTTATGATTCGTTCCAAGACCTAAAAATATACTTAATAATGATTATTAGGGAACTAGTGATCACGTGACGTTCGGCAGACAAAACAGTGTATACGTGTAAGTATTGCTTGTATTGCAATACCTCGCTCGTATATCAAGTCAAAATTTATTAAAATATTTTTCTCGTTTTTCAAAACACTCGCAAACTAAGCTACTCGAAGACCGAGGTTTTAGTGAATTTAAAAATTTGAAAATCTTACAATTGCCACTAGAAAACACCCCATCGAAAGTTCTGTTTGAATATATAGTCAATTATATTAAAGCCTGATTTTGAATAAAATAGTAACACCAAGCAATACTACTACCATAGTCGGAGAAATATCGATCGGAAGGAATTTTAGCAGTGAGATCTACAATTCGTTAACAATCTAACTAATATTTTTCATATCGATTGTATGAATCACAAGAATGTTAAAGATGATGGAAGCAAAAATTCAAAAAGCTATAAATTGTCTTTTCATAAAAATCGCCACTCTCACATTGTTTTCGAAACTAACGTATACGTTCATTTCTTTCAATCATTTATATTGACACGCCGCAAAGGTCTTTTTTATGGAAAGGGATTATTTACAGCGATTTGGTATACAGGTCATGTTACATTGAAATATTCTGAGAATGTCAAGCTAACTGCAACATTTCTACGATGTGCTGCCGTTCCATGATGGCTACTTAATGGGAAATAGTTTTCCTAGCTATGCTATTTTAACAAACTATGGTAGTAACTAATGGTATATTAACATAAAGTCATGTTATGGTGGCTTCATCCCTCAAATATTTATTAAAATTATTTCATTTTCCATAAACCTCTCAAATGTTTCATTTCGCGCTAACCCTTTCAAAAGATTATAACTGCACAGATATTATAAGAAAACTGTTAAGCACAGTTCGGAACAAGTTGATAAGAAATTTATTCGATTATCCTGTGAAAATTAAAGAAATTTCCTAACGTTTTATCAACCGCAAACAGACCGTCTATTTTCTTACCATTTCCCCTACTCATGCGAGAAACACAATCTTAGATAAGAAGTTGATGATTTAAAAATAATAGCCTTATTTTCGAATGTAGCCAATAAAATAGCGAACACGGAACTTACAAAATGATAATTTAAGTCGTAAAATTTGCCTAATATAAATTTATGCGCAATTATTTCCTCGCCTGACTCACTTGTTTTTCTGCCGAAGTAGGATCGTTTCTCTCCTTTTTGCATTTATGTCCCACAGCCGAAAGTAGAGCAATAAAAGGAGCATTACGAATATCACCGAACTCCATTTTCTCCATTACTCTAATTACATGCCGATCGCTGTTTTGCGGTTCGGCGGACTTCGACGGGAACATAACTCTGCTTAACGACTAGCCACTCTCGTATTTAGTGCCGGGCACTTATGTTGAGTTACGTCTAGGGGATTTCGTTGTGTAAATCTGCTCCTTCTTCAAGATTACCCATTGCCTCCGAATACATAGGAAGGAAGGAAAAGGAAAGGAAAATGAATAAAGTAGTGTTACAATGGAGATGAAGAGAGAGTTGGAAATTATTTAACCGAACAGACCTTTGCCGGAACAGAAAAATCATATATTACTTACTAATTAATTATCCACAAAATGAGAACTGAAAACTAATATTACTCTTTTGCACCGAATTTCCGTAAATTTGGCGCAGACTATTTGAAATCATTCGCAGAGCATCTTTCTGGATAGTGGAAGACCTGAGTTCGAACCCCAGTTACAGCTTCTTAAACCCAGAACCCCAGTTACAGCTTCGAACCCAGTTACACTTACGGCTTCTTCACTTTCGTTTATTCTGAGTTATATGTGTATAGATCTTATTAAAACCTTTAGTTATCATCTTTCCTTAAATATACGTAGTTTATGCGTGACCATTTCGAAAGAAGAAGCACAGTAAGACAGGAAAAGTATGATGTAGATCGAAATCAAGGAATATCTATTTGAATTTGAACTAAAAGGGTAAACATTTCTAATATTCACAACTTTTAGCCTAAAATACAGCATTTTCGGTGAGCAAAAAGGAAACTGAATGGTAAAAGTCAACATTCATCGGCAAATTTGAGATATTTTTTGATACAATGTTTCCCTATCTCATCCTCTGATGTTCTTATATTGAAAGAGGCAAAAAGCTTGCCGGTAATTGTGTTTTTACTCCAATTAACCTTTTCAGGTGATAACTGATGCCAAACATAATATAATATGGCATCGATAATCTTCCGAGACTCTTAATCGGAAAAAATAATTGTTGTAAACTCTCCAATGCGATTAAATATTTGCTAGTAATAATTTAATGTTTGATTAAAGACATTGACAAACTTTATGGACTTGAAAAGGCTAAATATGCTAATGGTAACTCGATAGTTGAAATTCTCTATTATTTCTTTTGGGTTGGTGGAAAGATTATTTTTCCATTTCGGAAGACTGCGTACAAAACCATCACTCAGCATTTCAAACGAGAAGGCCACTCTGCGTCGTATTTTTCAATAGTCCGACATCAAAATCGTAAGCGAAAATTACACTTAGCCCTTAAACATTATAATTCGGATGCATTCAAAGTAGAAATTTTTCATCTTAGGTTCATAATTTCTTTAACAGAAATCGTAAGATTTTTGAAAATTTATTCGTGGATTTAATTTTCATGGAACCTCAACAGATCAGAGAAATAGATATAAGAAGAACAGTTTCGTCCATTACGAAATGGGGATTACTGACGTTGGTTACGAATGACATACAAATAAATGACATTTTTTAAGGGTTTAGGAGAATAATTTACATTTTTTGGACTGTTACGATAAAGAAGACTGAGATTAAGTTACATTTCTGAGTTTGCTGAAAAGAGAGAAGAAAAGGTTCCCCTCAACTCTTTTAAATATTAGTTATTACATCTTTTAAGTCTTTGAATCAGTGATTCTTCCAGCCAAGCAGGTGTTTTCTGTCATAAATATATTTCATGTTCTCCTGTTTAGCGAAGCGATATGATTATCGTGAAATCGTGGATCGTGATTTATAATGATGAAAGTTCTCTTATTTTATCCGCATTTTCGTGTCCCGTTGACAATGGAATGGAAAATGTTCATGCCTTAGAGTCGATAGTAACGTTAAAAAATAAATTTTTATGCAAGGTTCGACCAGTCTGCTTATAAGAAAACACACTGTTAATGATACAATGAAGTGAGTTACGGCCATACCATTGTGCTCTCATACAATTGGTGGCTTATCTTCCAAAGAAACTGGTCCAGAACGAATACCATTGGAAGCTGAATCTCAAACAGCCATAAAATCATAAAACAAAACCAAGCCCACAGCAAGCCCTGAAATAAAGCAAGAGATTGGAATGCAGAAAGATGAAATATGTAATTTTAAACATTAAATCATGATAACAGATAAATCAGAACAATGGAAACATTGAAAATGTCGAAATTTAACAGGATTCCAGTTAACAATGTTAAAGTGCACTCGTTTATTTATATCTTGAACCTAATGCGCGAATAAATTCGAATACACATATCTTTTCCTAAGGATAACGCGAAATAAACTAGAAGATTTCCGAATCTATTAAGGCGAGAAATTTTCTTTCTAATCTCATTTCAATATACGAGATTGGAGGTAATAATCTATTAAGCCAGACTTCAGTACAATAGGTATTAGACAGGAATTAGGTGGAAGATTTAAACGGGTCTTAACTCAAGATCCCCTTAAGGTTTGCACAGTTAAGACGACGATTTACAAGCAGTTGCAATGAAGAAGAAGGAGAAGTTTACGCAAGAAGAAGAGAGGTACAAGACTGACAATGACCCAATACTAAAGATAAAATAAGGCGTAGAATCTGGCAGACTTAAAGAAGATGAGAAAAGGTTGATAGATAGTATTTGGCGTCTAATGAACGTAGAAGAGAAGTATGAAAGAACAAGGACGCTAGACTCTTTGCTTCCGGAAGGCTTAGGTTTTAAAAATTGATTTTTAGCGACAAAATGTACTACTCTAGTACAAAATAAGTTTAATTGAAAGAGGTAACAACTCCTAAAGAAATTATGTATATTCAAAAAGTGAAATACATAAATTAGTACTAAAATAAAAACGAAATATTTTTACTTTTACGAAGATACGTTTGAAAAATATTAAAAAATTAGCTTGGAAAATAAAATTAAGTCATTTTCACCGAGATTATATTAATTCAGTTTGATTTATCTTAATTTGACACGTAACAATCCAATCGTAATAGCGATTGAAGTCACACAAAGTATAGTTGAGGTCCCTCAAGATATTGCCGTGAATTATATTACTCATGTCAGATTAGGGTATGCTCTGGTCGTTTATTTTGAACCCAAACATGATTTTGATGAATGATGTTCCCTAAGATAGGTAAATTAATTTTGGCACAAAATTTTCAAGTTTGTTTCGGATTGGTATTTCTTGAATCACCAGAAACCAGAGGTCCGTACACGTTACTAGTGTTAATTTTTGTCTCTCATTATACACAATTGTCCCACCTCTGAAGGAAAATTGCTTGTGTTTCGAAATTTTCGGATCGGAATGTCGAAGGTTTGAATCAAATTGAATGCCTTTCCTCGATTTGATTTCGAATATTGTACTTTAGATACAAATACTATGATTTAAAAAGTTGAAAAGGAGTTCTGTAATAATTATTCCATTCGAATTAAACCTTTCGATTGAAATTAAGATGTTTTGAATAGCTCAATGAGAGAAGGTGAGTATACAGATATACCGAACGAGTAAAATAAGATGATGTTAAAAAAGGACGGATGAAGAAGTGCGAAAGGAGATTTAAAGGCTCGAAGGAAACGATTCGGAGATAGAAATGGGATAATGCAATTTGAGCGAGAGCGAGGGTTTCTCCCGAAAACGGAGTTGCCGGGTGGCGTTTTCTTTACAAATAGGTTTTCTGATTAGATGCTCCTATAGCCGCGTCCCGAGGAAATGTGAATGTTGATTTAGATGGGCAGAAGAATGCAGGAGAGGGCGAGAAAAGGGGTTCAATGTGAAGGAATGACTTCTGTGGAGTGGTTTGAGAGGCCTCTCCGCGAGAAGAAGCGAACGATGGACCAAAGGAAAAGAGTAATCACGTACTTCTTATGTTTACCTTGCCTTTTCTCGATCCTTCACTCGCAAAAACCAAATAGCTTAATTCGCCGACATCTTTTAAAAGGTTTTTCGAGCAAACATTTTGTTTCGTTAATTCTGAGAAGGTGAAAGGGACCAGAGTTGCCGTTCATCGCCCACTCTACCCGCATTGTTTAATCGAGCGTGAAAAAATATTTTAATGGCTAATTTTCGCTGTTAACTTTTCCGGAAACTTTGTGAACTAAAATTACCTACTCTCAATCATACTATTTTCAATCGCATATAATGAAAATGTTCCAAAATAAATACTCAAAGACCGTCTCTAAAATATATATATTTCTCGAACACCAAAGAGAAAAAAGGTTCGTTAGCAAAATATACACTTAAGAGTTGAAAATTGTATAAATGAACAGGTTTCTTTTATGGCGAAATGCTTACACTGGAAAACGCATTAGTGTACGTACCTCAAATAAAAGTTCTGATGAAAAATCCACAATTTATTCAAAGTTAAAAACTCATTCATGTTAATGTCAATTACATTGCTTAATAGTATCTACAATTCAATTAAACTAACTTCCATCGAGAGAAACCATGAACAGCTACACCGCTCCTTTAACTTTCTCAACGATTCGTTTTTATAAAAAATAAAAGTTCTGCGTCTACATCTACATAAATACCATGGAAGCCGCCTTTCGGCGTGTGACAGGGGATGTTAAATTAAGAGAGAGATAGTATATAGAGGTTTTAGATTAAGAGGGAGATGGTTACGGGAAACCCCAAATAACTAATTTCCTTTGACAGAAGAAGATACACAATCTCATCCTCTAATGTCATTGGAGTTTAAGCTAAAATTGCGACTAGAGTAAAAAGTATATCTTAACCAAGCAGAGACAAAGAAAGGAAAGTAAAAATAGGATAAAAAATAAAGTATATTGCTTTTTATATGACACTATATGTATTGTAGCACTATTATTAAGAAACTCTCTGGAGTGTACGTGGAGAAATTAACTTAAACTTACCAAATCAAAGTATTCCTTTGTATCTGAATAAGACAAATTAGAAAAAAATTCTTTGCTTTAATTTATATATTACATTTTGATTCCTTTAATAAGGAGTTTCTAATACTGTGTCGATTTATTAACTCGATTCATCAGAGTATAACATATAATTTTGGTTTGCTCCATAATTATACATTAATTCCGTTGAGAAAGACAAACAGCGAAACTTTCAACCATCGGCAAAATTTGTCCTTTCAGTGCAATTGATAGCTCAGTTTATTAGTTTAAAATTACTACCACTAACTTCGTGATCCGTTAGTTTATTAGCCGTTCTACGATGTTCCCCACACGCGATATGAATGCGATAAAAATCCTACGTAAATTGTGCTCATCTCCTAATAACTTCATTTGGAATACATTTGTATTAGGATTACAGTCCTCGTCGATGCGTTTCATATTCGTGCATGGAAAGAAATTTGGAACGTGGCTGTTGTTAAGTTAGTGGTTTCAAAACACTCCGTAAGCCGTACGTCGGCTAATGGAAATCGTATTGGGAGACAAACGGGAAGTTCTGGATTAGCGATCTATAGGAAGTAATTCCTGTCGTGGGAAGTAATTCTTAGAAATCGGTAATCCGGAACTTCCCGTTTGTCTCCAAACGCGAGTCCCATCTGCCGACTTACAGTTTACGGAATGTTTTTAAACCTCTAATCATTCATTTATATAAAAAGCAATTGTCTGCACGTCTGTCCGTCCACCTATTTATCTCAGAAACGGCTTGACTTAGAGATCTGAAACGAACTGCATTGTGTTTCTACGCTGCTAAAACCCCAAGGAAAACTATTTTCATCTCTACAAAGGCCCGGGTTCGAACCCAGCAGCCCAAAATACGTTTCCATAAGAGATGAACGTAAATTACGTTTCCATATCTTGCAGAGGTTGTTTCTTTTACAAAATTAAATTAGAAACAATGGTCCTACGAAATCGAGGCAAGTGTCACAAGAAAGGAAAATAATCATAAAATCAAAATATTTTGTGCTTAAGAGGACCAGGTGTATATGATAACAGAAATATTCTTAAACTAAATTAAGTTCCGTCACGCTTGACGGGGGCGTTTACTAGTTCATGATAAAATACGACTGAAAAAAGAGCTGATTTAACAGTGAAATCTACCTTAAAAATAAAAATGACGCCATTTTCCGTAAAAAAAACACTCCTCTGCTTCGTTTATAACATACATATTTCACCCTAGCAGATTAAAGCATTCACTTCGTGAAAAATCCGATCTTGAGCGATTAACAGCATCTAAAATTCCCTCACCAAGACCCACGTTTCATTAAGAAGAGAGGAGAAAATTATTAACACCATCTTATGAGGGAGGAAAGAAAATATGGCAAGGAATTGAGGAAGCTGCTCAATTGAGCGCACGTTTAATTAATTCAAGGCAGTGGACGCGAAGTTAAAGAAAGTAAATAAATTTGGCGCATTCCGAGACGAAGTTAAAATTCTAGGAAAGAAATCGTGAGATGGCGCCGGAATTCGCAGACTTCATCTTCATTTTGTCCGTGAGACGCCTTTTTTGAAATTCTTTAAATATTTCTGGAGAAGCCAAGAAGAGGAAATCCGAATACAAAAATGAAAAACAAAAAAGTTTCCCTTTTTCCTCAACATATTTAATGAAAAACGATTATTTCGGAACTTACTTGGTCGAAACAAATTTCGAATGTCGAATTGAAGCCGAGAGATGTCTGTTTGGTCGACTCTGCATTCAGAGGGCCGCGGGTCGTTCCTTTTGGGATGCCAAGTAATAAAACGTGGGTGTATGAAGCGAAGAATGGGGAGAGGAAGACATCTCCGAGGAGTCGAATGGGGGGTGCTGTGGACTCGAACGAATGAATATGCATCAATATTCATGAGCAACTAAGCCAACACTTCTGAATGCTGTTTGCTGACTCCGAGGAAGGAGGGGGAAATATTACGGGAAATGGGCGGTGGGGAAGCCTTTAAGAAGAGAGTAGTGCGCGAGGGGGCACCCTCATTCAGAAGATGAACGGGGAAAGAATGTCGGAAGAGATGTCAGAGGGAGGCGTCGCGGATGGAAATTAACACGAGACATATACTCCAGTGAAGGGGAAATCCCATCGTCTTATGGCATTTTACCTGACAAATGGCTTATAGGGAATCTGTGTCGGAGGTTATGATAATAATAATGTATGTTTGAAAAAGGGATAAAATGTTTAGCCGAGAAGCTTCAAATATAATACGTAAGTTAAAAATCCTCAGGCTTAAAAACTTCATTTTTTGCTTCTATCATAGTATTCGTTTTCAATCGTAGGGTTTTAAGAATTTCCGATCGAGAATGTATACAATTATGGCAACAAATGCATAAATTTTGCTTAAGTGAGCAATCTCTGAGTAGGAAGTTTTGAAATGTTACAGATTTTTCTGATATAAGATATTTAAAACATTTGGTGAATCATTTAGGAAGTTTTATTTTATCCAAACAAAATTCATTTCATTTGTCCTTATTTGTCCTGTTCTATATATATTTTCAATAACACATTCAGAACTACGCTATTTTAGCAAATTTCAGATTAGGAGTAAAGGTATTAACTTAGCACGGATAGTCGTGCGGCTGGAAACCCAAAAATACAAGAGTACCCAAGAATGTAAGGATACCCAAGGGTACCTCCTAAATCATCCCATTAATACAGTGGAAGAATGGATAGTAGTTAAAAGGTTCGAGTGCCACCCCAAAAAGTAGGTGATATGGGTTCGAGTCCCAGTCATGTAGCTATTTCTCATTTGTATCCTTTGTTTTTATTATTTTTCTGTTTTGTTTATTCCTAAAACGTATCCTTATTTACTTAATGAGTGATATTTTCTAATAATTAAAAAATATTGTATGTCTCATAGGCTCTGTCATTCGCTCTTTAGATACTCCATTGAATTTATTAATAACAATGACGGCTTCTGGTCAATTGTACAGTGGTCTTGAAAAGCTAAAATACACAAAAAGCCACAATTTATGACTTTTTATTGATTATTTAATTTGTACAATTCCGCTGTTTATTATAACAGTCCAGAACTATTAGAATAATTCAATTTCTATTATTGTGTAATATACTTTATGAAATTGTTGTATCGAAATTCACTGTTTGTGCCGCGAAATACAGAAAATAGAAAGCGTAAGTTTTTAATTACCGATACCATGGTGGGGTCAATAACAGAACTATCTTCCAAAGGAATTGATAGGCTTGCACAAAAAGAACACTTTTCTTTAGCGAAAAGAAAATAAGGCTTATCGATATAGGAAAATATTAAAAAATANGCGAACACGGCACTTACAAAATGATAATTTAAGTCGTAAAATTTGCCTAATATAAATTTATGCGCAATTATTTCCTCGCCTGACTCACTTGTTTTTCTGCCGAAGTAGGATCGCTTCTCTCCTTTTTGCATTTATGTCCCACAGCCGAAAGTAGAGCAATAAAAGGAGCATTACGAATATCACCGAACTCCATTTTCTCCATTACTCTAATTACATGCCGATCGCTGTTTTGCGGTTCGGCGGACTTCGACGGGAACATAACTCTGCTTAACGACTAGCCACTCTCGTATTTAGTGCCGGGCACTTATGTTGAGTTACGTCTAGGGGATTTCGTTGTGTAAATCTGCTCCTTCTTCAAGATTACCCATTGCCTCCGAATACATAGGAAGGAAGGAAAAGGAAAGGAAAATGAATAAAGTAGTGTTACAATGGAGATGAAGAGAGAGTTGGAAATTATTTAACCGAACAGACCTTTGCCGGAACAGAAAAATCATATATTACTTACTAATTAATTATCCACAAAATGAGAACTGAAAACTAATATTACTCTTTTGCACCGAATTTCCGTAAATTTGGCGCAGACTATTTGAAATCATTCGCAGAGCATCTTTCTGGATAGTGGAAGACCTGAGTTCGAACCCCAGTCACTTACGGCTTCTTCACTTTCGTTTATTCTGAGTTATATGTGTATAGATCTTATTAAAACCTTTAGTTATCATTTTTCCTTAAATAGACGTAGTTTATGCGTGACCATTTCGAAAGAAGAAGCACAGTAAGACAGGAAAAGTATGATGTGGATCGAAATCAAGGAATATCTATTTGAATTTGAACTAAAAGGGTAAACATTTCTAATATTCACAACTTTTAGCCTAAAATACAGCATTTTCGGTGAGCAAAAAGGAAACTGAATGGTAAAAGTCAACATTCATCGGCAAATTTGAGATATTTTTTGATACAATGTTTCCCTATCTCATCCTCTGATGTTCTTATATTGAAAGAGGCAAAAAGCTTGCCGGTAATTGTGTTTTTACTCCAATTAACCTTTTCAGGTGATAACTGATGCCAAACATAATATAATATGGCATCGATAATCTTCCGAGACTCTTAATCGGAAAAAATAATTGTTGTAAACTCTCCAATGCGATTAAATATTTGCTAGTAATAATTTAATGTTTGATTAAAGACATTGACAAACTTTATGGACTTGAAAAGGCTAAATATGCTAATGGTAACTCGATAGTTGAAATTCTCTATTATTTCTTTTGGGTTGGTGGAAAGATTATTTTTCCATTTCGGAAGACTGCGTACAAAACCATCACTCAGCATTTCAAACGAGAAGGCCACTCTGCGTCGTATTTTTCAATAGTCCGACATCAAAATCGTAAGCGAAAATTACACTTAGCCCTTAAACATTATAATTCGGATGCATTCAAAGTAGAAATTTTTCATCTTAGGTTCATAATTTCTTTAACAGAAATCGTAAGATTTTTGAAAATTTATTCGTGGATTTAATTTTCATGGAACCTCAACAGATCAGAGAAATAGATATAAGAAGAACAGTTTCGTCCATTACGAAATGGGGATTACTGACGTTGGTTACGAATGACATACAAATAAATGACATTTTTTAAGGGTTTAGGAGAATAATTTACATTTTTTGGACTGTTACGATAAAGAAGACTGAGATTAAGTTACATTTCTGAGTTTGCTGAAAAGAGAGAAGAAAAGGTTCCCCTCAACTCTTTTAAATATTAGTTATTACATCTTTTAAGTCTTTGAATCAGTGATTCTTCCAGCCAAGCAGGTGTTTTCTGTCATAAATATATTTCATGTTCTCCTGTTTAGCGAAGCGATATGATTATCGTGAAAAATGGATCGTGATTTATAATGATGAAAGTTCTCTTATTTTATCCGCATTTTCGTGTCCCGTTGACAATGGAATGGAAAATGTTCATGCCTTAGAGTCGATAGTAACGTTAAAAAATAAATTTTTATGCAAGGTTCGACCAGTCTGCTTATAAGAAAACACACTGTTAATGATACAATGAAGTGAGTTACGGCCATACCATTGTGCTCTCATACAATTGGTGGCTTATCTTCCAAAGAAACTGGTCCAGAACGAATACCATTGGAAGCTGAATCTCAAACAGCCATAAAATCATAAAACAAAACCAAGCCCACAGCAAGCCCTGAAATAAAGCAAGAGATTGGAATGCAGAAAGATGAAATATGTAATTTTAAACATTAAATCATGATAACAGATAAATCAGAACAATGGAAACATTGAAAATGTCGAAATTTAACAGGATTCCAGTTAACAATGTTAAAGTGCACTCGTTTATTTATATCTTGAACCTAATGCGCGAATAAATTCGAATACACATATCTTTTCCTAAGGATAACGCGAAATAAACTAGAAGATTTCCGAATCTATTAAGGCGAGAAATTTTCTTTCTAATCTCATTTCAATATACGAGATTGGAGGTAATAATCTATTAAGCCAGACTTCAGTACAATAGGTATTAGACAGGAATTAGGTGGAAGATTTAAACGGGTCTTAACTCAAGATCCCCTTAAGGTTTGCACAGTTAAGACGACGATTTACAAGCAGTTGCAATGAAGAAGAAGGAGAAGTTTACGCAAGAAGAAGAGAGGTACAAGACTGACAATGACCCAATACTAAAGATAAAATAAGGCGTAGAATCTGACAGACTTAAAGAAGATGAGAAAAGGTTGATAGATAGTATTTGGCGTCTAATGAACGTAGAAGAGAAGTATGAAAGAACAAGGACGCTAGACTCTTTGCTTCCGGAAGGCTTAGGTTTTAAAAATTGATTTTTAGCGACAAAATGTACTACTCTAGTACAAAATAAGTTTAATTGAAAGAGGTAACAACTCCTAAAGAAATTATGTATATTCAAAAAGTGAAATACATAAATTAGTACTAAAATAAAAACGAAATATTTTTACTTTTACGAAGATACGTTTGAAAAATATTAAAAAATATTTTCCTTAGAAAATTGTCTTGACAAACCTTCTTCAATCTTTCGGTAAATGTTAAAAACGTATAGAGTAAGAAGCAATTAGAGGCAGTTGACTTCATAGAAGGCTTCAACAAGTTCCCTCATCCTAAATTAATTCGGGGAGAGAGCAGAACCGAGCACTCAAAGGTGTTAGCTCTGATAAGGTTAAATTGATTTCAGTTGTCCCTCAAAGTAACGTAATGGAACCTTTACATAAATGACTACATTAATAGCTAAGTTCAAATTTATGCGGATGAAACTACAGCAAAATTAGATATCTCGGCTCAATATTTCCATAAACTTCCATTCCATTCCATTACAGAGGTAAGAAATGACACCACTGAATTGTAAATGGGGTATGCAACACCTTTTAGTTTAATGAAATTTCAACAAGTGCAACAATATGAATTAACGCCCGTGAAATTAAAGTTTCAGTTTTAGAGGGTATGATATTTTCTGGGTAGATGGAGGAAGTAAAATTTCTGTATGGTAGAAAAGGTAGGTTTGAATACTAAAGAAATCAAGAGAATGTTATTCTAATATTCTATTTCCATAGATATTTCCAAATATAATGATATTCCGTTTCATTCAAAGTACAGATGCTTTCTCTTCAATATACTAGATCATTTCATGGAAGCAGCTATCAGAATAAAGAAAAGGATACGGTCTGCACCCTGTCACACGCTAAAGAGGCTTGCAGGGTGGATGTAGATCTTTAGGTGTATTATTCGAAAGAATAATATTATATCTAAGAATTTACAAGAATTCCTACACATAATAACCTTCATATATTCACCGCTTGATTGATAACCCAACAATTGTTGAGAATTATTCGGTCAATATTGATTTATTCGTTGACGAGGCCTGATACGTATTCACTTCTCTGCAATTCTCGTTACGTTGGCGTACCTTATAATTCATAGAAGTCACTGTCTATATTACTTTGTCGACTTGTAATTTAAATATAAATCGAAAACCTATAAATTTATATTTCACCTCTCGTTTTACGTAAGTAAATATAATTTCGACTGGAAAAAATGCTCTAAAAATATGATTGAGTGTCCTCAAGATGGCTGCTTAGCACCGGTAAGGATCGTAAACATGTCTTTCGCAATATCTCGATATTCTTCCATTTTCACTGCCGTTTCCCTTCCCTCGCGTCGATGGGTCTCCATTCTCCACTTGTCCCATCGGTCCGTTCGTGATCGGCCTCTTTCCGAAATTTCGTGATTTTCTACCGAGTTGTTTTCACGCGTGGAGTGACCCAAGCAAGAGCTGCGCGTGACGGCCGCTGAATGCATTTGCAACTTGGGTTAACGTGCCCTTCAATGGATACGAACGACATTGTAATGGCCCTCTCTGTTCCCTAACTGCTGTTATAATAGAAGCAGCGGTGCAAAACGCCGAGATAATTGAGTTTCTCTACTCAATTATACGTGTCATGCATTACGCCCCACTAACTTACAGCATTTATTTTCATTTCCCCGCCTTTTCATCGGCAGTGTTTTCCTTTGCATGGAAATATTATTTCAAGTTTTGAGAGATAAAATTAGTCTTCCTTTTTCAAAGGACTGAACTTTCCTTTCTGTAGTTTAGGAAATAATTTTTGAGGTAAAAAGCTTATATGATATTCGCTTAACACGACCGTGACACAATTGGTTGGAATTATAAATTCGATTTTCAGGAAAAATAGCGTTTAAATAAATTTTACGCGATACATTTCAATTTAATTAATAAAGTAGCGATACGCCCGCAAACTTAGTACATTTTTCTCACTGGCAGTGCCGCAGTAGTGGTTGTATGGATATCAAAGCTGCTTGAAAAAAGATAACAATATTTGTTATAATTTTATTAATGTTATTCATTGAAAATGAACATGTACGAGAGTGAAATACAATTATCTTCATGACTGAGAGAATTATATTTGTTCTCTAAAAATGATAACTTTGAAACTGCATACATATGAGTCAGAATATTTTCTTTCAAGGTAAGCACGCTATTTCTTCTTATATTTCCATTTCTCCTATATACTCGCCTATTTTGCACACGTCCTTCACTTCAGACATCTTTTCATACATCCCCTTTTATTCCTAAATCATCGTACATCAACTCTTCTGCTTCTAATTCACCACATCCAGCCAGTGTTTTCACTATCTTCCTCCCCAATTAGAAATCGAAAATAAATTAATTCTCTTGGAAATTAAATAATTGATAATTAAGTTTCCCAGAATTTTGAGCCCAGCGAATTAATTTCGAATGGTTTTTCTCTAATTTCCTCTTTCATTCCGTTATTGCTCTCCTTTAACGTCCAACGCAGCTATGTTATCACCCGGCATTACTTCTCAGACCCCTTACTACTAATTATGCAGTGCAGTCCTTCTGCACTGGTTTGAGCGCAGTTACGTAATCAACGATTTATAGCAGTGCACATAAATTTTCGCATGATTCCTGCGGTTCCCATTTAAACTTCAGCTTCGTTTGACAATCCAAGTTTACTTCATTCTTACAATCAGTTAGATTCTCAATTTTTTTATAATTTTTCCCGATATCGATAACTAGAATATTGTTGTCGATCGGATTAATGTAATTGAAAACGTTTTTTCGTAAACTAAACTAATATTTTCAGAATGTTATCCTTTACCATTTATGAACAATTGTTTTATCCGATGGACTTTAAAGGTGAAAATGAACCCCTTCCAAAGCTTCTTTAATTATTCAACTTCTACTCATTCATAAATTCATTAATTATTACAATAAAAATCAATCATTCAGGCTGTTAATCAATATTAATGTTTAAGCTATCATGTAAAAATTGGTCATTTTTAATTGTAAAACTGTAAACTTCAATGTATTTCATTAAAAAATTCTACTACCGTGTAATATTCGAGTGAAAATTGTAATTATTGTAACTTTGTAGGAGTTGAAGATTTCTTCAATGAGTTCAAGCCAATCAACCTTCTCAGCTCTATTCATACGAATGAATACATTATGACCTACAATTAATCACGACCTTCATCAAAACCTACATCAAAACCTTGCAATTTCATCGCCGTACTCGAGTTGGTATCTATACTCTGAAAAATGAACTCGTCACTACTTATTACGTCACATACTTACGTTATACTAAGTTACTCTAAGGAAATTAGAGAGCTTAAAACTACATATTAGGCTCACTAGTTCATTTTTAATTTACTGTGTTCATTATGTGGTACATAGAAACTCAAGATCTGTTAAATATGTTGCAGTTCCATGAAAGTAATAAGATTCCTATTAAGGACCACTTCTTTTTTTGATATTCATTCATGACCTCCCTCAATGTATTCGCTAGTGCTTAACTCGCTGACGGTTTTAAAATATTCAGAAGTGTAAATGATTTGAGGAATTGTGCTCTTGTACAATGTGATTTAAATAACTTAATTATGTGGTCAGAAAAAATCTTTTGTATTTCAGTGTAAATAAGCGATCATTATTTAACATACATAAGAGCAATTCTACAATTTTTATAAAAAGGTTTATATAAGAGTATGTATGTATGTATCAATAACGCTCCTTCCCTTCATAGTTAAAAAGCTAACTTCCTTCTCTCCTCCACTTCATTCTATACTTTTCAGCTCCACAGTCCTTTTACTTTTCAACCCTCCGAACCTTTATTATTCAGGAATATTATATTCACTAAATTCAAATATCCTTTGCTCCATTTTGCGCTCTCCCTTTAGTACCGCTCACATACACTGCATTTGCCGTAATTATTCCTCCAATCTTCGCCATACCTTCAAACAATCACAAACAACACCTTTTATACTGGTCACGCAGCTTTTATTTCAATCCTCATCTAATGCCTAGACATTAGTGACCCTCTTCCTCCTCTTTTAACAATCCACACTCTTCTTTTCATCGATTCCGACTGCTTCTGAACTCCTCGTGAGCTTTTTCTGACGGTCGACTTTCCGCATAATACAACGAAGGAAGCGTAAGAAGACTTACATTTCAGCCATTTCATGCAATCCACGCATTACCCACCACTTTTATACTTAATTTTTATCTGATAACATTTTCAACAATAAACATCCCAAGGAAGAATGGACTTGAAAAAAAGTCGAGACCGGGAATCGAACAGGTTCTGCTGGGTTAGCTCAACGGACAGAGCACCCAACCGGCAATAGGGAGACCCGGGTTCGATTCCCGGTCCCGTCAGACTTTTTTCAAGTCCATTCTTCCTTGGGATTTTTCCTAGGTGCGCACCATCTTGCGCTAGACCACCCTTATCCGTCTTCTATGTGAACAATAAACATGTTCTAATAATAATTATTTCTATGTGAAGACCACTTTAAAAAGGGTACTACAATATTATTAATACCATACAGAATATTCAAGCTGATTATATTTTACTTCTCGATTGCTTTTATATTTACGTAAATAAGATTTTGTCTTGTATCCTACTTTTGCTTATAAACGTCTGATGAAAAGAAATTGTACCTTTCCTATTATATCCCCTCAGATTGTAGCAATCGGAATTATTGTGTGATTTATCCAAGTAATTATGTCATCATTAATCAGGCTTGTATTACGGTTTGCAAATTTGAAATTCGAACTTATCGTATATTTTGTCATAAGTCCAGTTATTTAAAAAAATTCAAGTAAAATACCTGAATCGATTACTTAATAAGTTAAAAACTCCCAATAGAATTCTTTTAAGAAGAACAAATAACAGAGGAAAATATATTATGCGGAAAGATCCATGAAATGTCACTGTCCACGAAATCCACTGAAAATCATTAATCCTATAAACGCGAAATTACTTAGCTGTTTATGATTTACTTTTTAGTTTAAGTAAAATAAACTATAATAATTAAAATAATATTTCATTGAAATATATTCATTCATTGAAAATTATAAAAATAATTTTCTTTTGATTCAAAAGGCATCTCATTACGATCAGATTTAGCATGAAACATATAAGAGGGATTCAATAGAAAATAACCAAATTTCCTGGACTTTCCTCTTTCCATACGTCTGGATTTCCCAACCGTCGCCACGTGACCCGCCACGTGAGCGATCGTCGCTCCATCTGCCAATGGGCAATCCCTTTTAGGCTCCATTTGCCATTCCCCAACGCCTCAACAATTCCCGTGTCCTGGGATCTGCCCGCGACGTGCGCGCCGTCTGTTCCCAACACTTGGCCCATTCCACTCCGATCCACACACAAATTCCAAGCGGGATTCGTATCGCCGCCCAAGGCATGTGAGGGATTCGGCGAAACTGTTTGGACGTTGTGGTGTGAAGTTGATTCTTTCCAGACTCCAAAAAGAAAAAGAAGGGTTCAACATCCGAACTGCTGCGGCTTCCGGGTAAATTTGCTACCAATTAAAGAGGCCGTCGGAGAACGCCTCTTTTTATTTTGTTTATACGTGAACGGATAGCGTTCGCCCTAATTGCCGTAAACGTATGATTTATGGGCCACATCTCATCCATAGATGGCGCTAAACTAAATGAACGTCATTCGCACGGCCGTATTGTATATCTTCGGTCGGATCGATTACAAAACCACAGCGGGGGAAAATGTTCGGCCCGTCATCGCAAAATAGGCGTGTGAATGCGACAGTCGGATGGTTGTGCTTTCCGAATGCAGGACAGCATCCATGCATGTGTATTCCCATGCCTGTTCACGATGTTGCGTGTATGAGAAATTATAGAGATTTTCCGCGTGAGTGAGATTTATCGCGAAAATTTTAAATTGACAATTATTTTCACGAAATGAGATTTTTGCGAACAAGTTCAATATGAGTGTTATATTATAGCGTACATTTTTATTATTATTGACTTGGCAATCGGGAGATAGGTCGGGTTGACAAGACGTTATCAATGCAACATATCATTTCTCAATCATAAATTTAAAAAGTAATACAACGACGAAATTATAACACTAATGAAATTCGTAATTCTCTTAAACAGACTTAAGACTAATTAAAATTAACTTTAACAGTGGGTTTTAATATTAACTTCAACATGAAGCACTCCATATATCATAAGTTATACAGATCCAGTTATTACAGATGTATATTTGTATATATTTACATATTGATAAACGCTCATGATCATTTCATGGCTTAGAACAGTGTGGCTCTGGTAACACCAATTTTAACAGCAATTTTTCTTTGTGTCAAGCAGGTAAACCATATCGCATATTCATACTCAAACATGAGGCTCGAGTTATCAGCATGGAATCGACTGGTTCTGAATTATATTCCATCCGAAATCGAATATTAACCTGATACACCATAATCGAATATTAACCTGAATACACGTTATCATAACTCAATAACTATCATAAAGCTAAGGGCAACATGTTTTATTCTGCATTGGTTAAAAAATTATATGCATTAACCGATATCAATTTTAATGCAGAATATATTCCGTTTTTGTTCGATAGCTGATTTTTCCTGTTTCAAGCGCATGAATTTAGTTATAAATGCTGCATAGAACCCTTTTAGATCGGGGATTATTCCACGTGGAACAGGTGATTTCGCGACCTTTCCGTCACGTGCTCGAAACATTTTTAAAGGGATATATTTTGTCGGAATATCCGAGGCTTACTTTGAATGTGAACGAGAAAGAAGAGAGGGAGGTATGGATTTGTTTATTTTTCAAATTGATTGCCAGGTTTGGTTTATCTTACAACCCCCATCTCACTTAAAGTTACCTTTATTTCTATTGGGATAGCTTATGTGATCGGTGTCGTTTTAAATGATTTCGGTTCCACTACAATCTTTGCTTCATCAATTACTTTTCATGGACTGTGCTTCTAAGATAGCTTACCTGTTGAACTAACGTGGCGAAGTAGTCCTAATTTTGCTAGAGAATTATACGGTTTATAAAAACATTATAATGTGATAGGATCGTGCTTGATCCCCGCTAGATACAGTACTGATGAATTTTTGCATCTTTTTCACGGATTTTTAATCTCCACAAAATCTTCATACCTTTAAGAAGACACAAGATTCAAACTTGTGTTTCTAGTGAAATGATGCATAATCTCTTCTTTGACGCTAACGTCACAGAAACACGCGATACACTTAATTCGTGATAATATTCACTTTCAATAAAGAAGTAAAATTTTATGTAACAATAGAGGGTAACCAACCTTCAAAACCCTAAAAATAACGTCATTTTGAGTTTTAAACCAATCAAATGAAATTTCCCGCCAGTTCCCTTCGTTCCCGTTCCAAGACGGCGATATTAAGGAAGCAGAAAAAGAAAACGCTAGATTGCCATACGTTAAATATTAAATTCCCTACTTGATACATAAAATACTTTATTCACTAGTTCTATTACAGCACAACTTTATAAATTACCCGTTACTCAAGGGTTAAAAAAAAAAAAAACAAATGAAACGCATACCCGTCACCCAGAGCAAAAGTTACTGCAGACTTTTGGTGATTGAGAATGTCCCAGTGTCAGGATCGTACGGGTATTAGAAACCTAGAAATTGAAGGAGCTATGAATTAAAGAAAATTTAAGAGTGATTTAAGAGTCACATTTAAGTCCAATGTGACTTAAATGACCCGTAATAATCGATGGAATATGAGTTACTAAAATACTGCTCGTCTAATGCCTTGAATGTATAAGAGATTAATTAAAAGAGTTGTTTTCCATTCTTTTCATAATTATACTCATAGATCATTGTTAACGAGATCTTCAGCATCTATCGTCAAATAATAGATAAGTGCATGGACTACTTTACGAAATTCCAGGAACTTCTTCCCTTACTTTTCAAATCTCAGCAAAAAGCAAACATGGGGACGTAGAAAAGGCTTACTTTTAAACATGGACCCAATCACCAAGTAGATGAATGACGACCGAAGTTGAAGGTTTATACAGAAGCTCATGAAAAAAGAAGACTCATTTTGATTATTATGTAAACTGTATTGGACTCACAAATATATTTTGAGATTACATTTTCTAGTCTCATGGAAAAGAGGCTTGATTACGACTTGAATAACCATTCTTATTAAAATTGCGCAAGATAACCAGACTCCCAAAACCCGCCGCGGAAAATTACAGTGCCAAAACCAACAGTAACGGATGTCGTTGATTTTTAAAAAATAAATGTAAATAATCATAAGTTATTAAAATAGTAAATTTTGGTTTAAATAATTATCCGTAGAATATCTTGGGAGAAAGACGTACTGCCTTGGATGTCTGCGTCACACATTTATGGCCGAAATTTACCTGAAATGACTAAACGGAACATTTACCTTTCAGATTTAACTAAATAAACATCTGGATGGTTAAGAATGGCTAATAGGTTTCCCAGATCTTTCACACCCCTTCTTGTGAGCGTTATCTTGCTGTTGTGTACGTATTATTTCCCAAGTGCGAACTTTGGATTTTAAACAAACATGTAGGTTTTTTCTGTGCACTTTTTTCAAGGTATCTCTTTTAAATTCCAAATGAGGAAGGGAGAGATGTAATAGAGACTCTTAGATTAAAACTTGCCCTAATAAATTATTATTCTTACATATGCACTGAAAGACATGCTGGCCAATCTACAGCGGAAATAGTCCTTTCTAGATCACCTGAATAACGAGAGATATACTTTCAGAAGATAATTGAATAAGGGCCCAACTCTCATTCTGTAGTCCCGTGGGGAAAAGACTTGATTACGACTTGAAGAGCCATTCTTATTAAAATCGCACAAGATAACCAGACTTCCAAAACCCGCCCCGGAAAACCACAGTGCCAAAACCAACAGTAACGGATGACAAACAAATGGCCCATTAAAACCGTTCCCTTTACCCTTGCCACTCTCCGGAGGAAAAAAACCCAAGAGGTAAATTATTCCTTTTTCATTTAACTCAGTTTCAGTGGGCAGTATATTATTATCGTCCCTCACTCCCCCAAGTGTTAAACGGAAATAGATGAACACATTAGGTGCGAATCCATTCAGGGTCGCTAGAAGACCGACTCTCCCCAATTTAAAGATCTTCCTTCGTATGAGATATAGACTGCAGAGAAAGAACATAAATCCGGGGGAGGAGCAGATGGGATTCCAACAGGTAGGCGAGGCTGGCATAAGGGACGAAGGGAAGGAAAGAATTAGGTCCTTCCCCCTCTCTCTTCCTTTGATCGCTTCCATTCCACAATTAAATGCGCCCAACAGTACGCCGCAAACAGCACTCTCATTCCGATACGTCCACTCCTCCTCTTTCGTTATTTTATTCTTTTGGTTAACTACTAAACTTGCTACACTAAAGCTGACTTCATTGATGGAAAAACTTTTGTTCCCTCTTTATGTCCGAGAATTGCGCCAACTTCGTATTCCGTTCGACTTTTACGTTCATTTAGAGGATCTTATTGTACTGAAATTTACCGTATTAATGAAAAATACAAATCAAAATTCTGCTTTTGCGGTCTTTCGTTAGGACAGCCTTAATTCATAAGCAGATTGATTTTGTATGAGATTCAATGTTTCAATTCCCTTTTTCTCTATATTATTATTAACCTGCAACATAACAGCTGTTACTGAGAGTCAAATGTAACCTAGTTACAATCAAGACAAAGTCTCTGTGTTAACTTAACTGACACCGTGAAATGACACCGGTCATTCCTTAGGTGCATAAGAATAAAATATTTTTCGTAGAATTCATCAAGCATTTTTCTTTACGGTGTCGCTACTATAATGTGTATTTAAATATTTCGAAGGTTGCAACTTAAATTTGTGTAAATCACTTTCTTTACAATCTGGGTGCTCTCTGAACAATTTTCGTAATATATTCTTCTAAAGTAATGATTGCTGAATGATTATAAAACCTTTTTAATGATACTTAAGTATTGGTCAACTTTTATGATTCTTGCAAAATCCTCCGGAATTTTATCATGAATAAAACAAATTATTGTTTTACAATCAGGAACCTTCCAGATTCCAGAGAGTTTTTAGCGGAGAAATTAAAAGAACAAAAAAGTCAGCAATATTTTTTTCTATGTTGATTAAACGATTCGGTCCGAAAGTTTTCCTCGAACAAACTCCGTATTGGTTTTTTGTACAGATGGACAGCAAAGAGAAATAATTAGGAAATTGAAGGGAGAGGAAGTGAGAAAATACGAAGTAAGAAAAAATTCGTTACCGTAAATTTTGTGAAAAATAAACATTATATACAGAATTTTAGCGCCTATTGTAATTATGTACAACATTCTGTATTATTTTTCCGTGCTTATTTCGAACCGTGTCACATTCAATGAAATAAGAATGATGAGGGTAATTCTGTTGTGAACCTATGAGCTGTATTCAACTCTTCATCACATTTCCCTCTGAATATTTTTGTTCTTTGAAGAAATTGAAAATGGAATCCTACCACAATATTGTGATTAAAAGTATTGTGTTAGGAAGTCGCAAAATATATTGCTAAAAAGGCTCCAAACTATTCAGTTGGTACTAGACAAAATAAATGTCGGTTGCACTGGTAAACAGATCAAGCTACTGTCAGTGAGCCCAGACAATCATGATTTAAAAAAACATTTTGGAACTACAACACGCAGTATCAATGCAGTAGTATATACCTATATCAATTATTAATTAACCAGTAGTAATGCAGTAGTATATATCTATATTTCTGCTTATTTTCTATACTCAAACTATTGATGTGGATACTATTTGTAAGCAGAGTATCATCCACCATTTTTATCATCCGATTTATTCCTAACCTCCTTTAATTATTTTTCTCATTTTCTTTCATAGCATTGGACTCAGTTGTATTATAGTTCAACTTGCAACATCTTGAAGAGGTCGAATCATTGATGATAATTTTGCAAGCCAGTTGTTACATTTACATTTAGTGGATAATGTTAGATGTAAGGTTAGGCTATTTGCCGTTAATACTGTTATTTACAGAGAGATCGTAACTCCGGACGACATTGGTTGTTTGCAGAATGATTTGAACATTATTTCAGGTTGGTGCAGTGACTGGCAGCTTGACTTGAACGTAAAGAAGTGCGTAGCTATGACTTTGACGCGTTCCTCCAAGGGTACCCGCACACCCTATAATATTTCAGGATATCCGTTGGAGTTTGTGAGGCAACATAAATACCTAGGTATTACGCTCAGTAGTAGATTTTCCTTCAAAGAGCATATTCAAAGCATAGTAGGTAAGGTGAATAGGATGCAAAGTTTAGCCAGTAGAATTCTGAGGGGCTGCTCATCGAGCGTAAAAGAAATAGCGTACTTTTCCCTGATTCGTCCTCTCCTTGAGTATTGCTGTGCGATTTGGGATCCTCACGAAGTAGGATTAACATCCCATCTTGAGATGGTTCAACGTAGGGCAGTTAGGTTCGTAAAGGGGGATTTCAGATTTGACAGCAGTGTTTCGGCTATGATAGAATCCTTCGGATGAACCTTAGTGATAGAAGACTTGAATGCCGTAGGAAGCTTTTCGATAAGTTTGTCACTACGGATCTCGGGAAGGAGACAGTTGATTTTCTCATCCCAGCTTGTAACGCACGCAATCTTCGAAAGAAAACGAAAAACGATACAGGGAAATAGTCGCCAGGACGGATAGATATTTTTGGGAATTTTTCCCGCGAAGTATTAGAGAAGCTAATAGCTATCCAGGGTAGTTAGGAATATAGGTGTTTTACACCCCCTGCCACGGGCCATTGGCAGTTTGCAGGGCTTAAATGTAAATGTTACCAGTGCAACTTTGCAATTGCAATTAATAATAATAATTCAATATATTTCAGAGCGAATTTGCAAATAGTTTTAATAACTTATTTAAAACAAGAAAGAAAAGTTAAGGAAGGTAGGAATGAAGGCTAAAGAGATTCATAATATAAAAGCGAAAATTAGAAGCGAACAAATATGCATTTGGAAGGAAGCGATTGAAACAATAATGGTAGAAAATGTGTTGGAGGATGGATTAGATAGAGGATGTGAAAATACGCAATTAACCCTTGCTAGGCAAACAGATAGACCTTCTATTAAGACACTAACAAGAATACCTAAGAATGCTTGCTCAAAATAAACACAAGAATAATTTTAGGACGATAATCTTTTTCATAATCCATCCACATTTCTCTCCCCAACTACATGCTCTTTCCTTGGGCCTCATTTTACACTACAAGGATTTTGAGTACGCGATAAATAAAGTAATATGCTGGAAATTTAAATTGATGATAAATTTAATAGCAGGCTCGTAGCAGAGACATGGCAGCCAAGTTAAATCTGGTTAACGAAGAAGAAAATTGTCTCTCCCTTATTCGTTGGGTTTGAGTTACGTGATATATCTCCCGCGATGCGGAAAAGTTTTGGGAAGCGCTAAATTAAAACTTCGCCCCTCGCAAATTGCCCAAACGAACTTAACGATTCCCTCGAAAAAGTTTCCCTGAAAAGCGTAGAGTTGCAGAAAGGTTTCCCTTTTGATATAACTTTCATCATAATTATCATAATTTTATGAAAAATACGCTGAATACAAAGTTAGAGTTATCAATAGCAGATTTCCGCACAAAAAAGTTATTTTTGGATTATGAATGTGCGTTAGAAGAAAAACGTCTAAGTTAAATGGGACGTACATATGGATGATTTGCAAACTAAGAAGTAACTTTCGCATTGAAATTCTGGAATAATAACTTCATTGAAATGGTTTAGATGGTAGATAATACTCGTACAAGAAGTATAAAATATAAATTTAACATTAACTAAGAGTGAAACCGTTCGTTTTCAGCCATTCATGATCTTATGTGTCTTATAAAAGATGTCGAATTGTCTACTGTCTTGAATGCTTCCTAACGATAAAAAAATTGTAATTTTCAGCAAGGCTGAACTATATTTAGCTGATTTTTTTTTGCTTTTTTTTCTCCCAAAATCCCTTCATCGTTTTAATGGAAATTTGTATCGCATTCTCCAGTCTAACTTCCTGTGACTCTCATTTTGTCTATCTGTCAAGTGATAATCGTAGACAAATTTTCTAAATTTATATCCATCACATACTGTTTCCACTATTATGTCAATTTCCAGGAGGTTTTAGATTCCGTTGGGTCCTTCAATTTAAGTGAGCGAAAAGTTGGATATCATTTTTAGTAATTCCATCATTATCCATTCTAAGTGTATGAGCATATAATTTTAATCGCCTTTTCCAAAAGGGACCAGAGGTTTCTTGGAGTGTAGATATGGCTCTTGGGATTTTCTCCTTTTTATCCAAATACCCTCATTATAGATTCCCAAAGATTTCTGACGATTTCCTTTTACGAGTGATCTCCCCACAATTTGATACTTGTAATTCTTTACGTTTTAATACGGTAGTATAATGTCTTAGTGGTAGTGATTAATTTAATCGTTCGTCGCTCGAAGTATTGATTAATTTAATCGTTCGTTAATGAATGATAAAACTAACAGAGTGGAGAAAATAAAAAACTTGAATTTAGAGGCAAAGATCATTTCGTAAAACGAAGGAAATTTTCAAATCCTTTCTTTGCAATTTTTATTGCTTTAAGCTATTAACGATTACGCGAAATCAATTTTAAGTTTGAGGGTAAATTTCCGTTATTCTGCTAACATTTTAGGAAAATAATGACAGTATTACAATACGGATTTCATTTCTTTACCAACAGAATTCATAGAAAAAAAGTCTGCTATTATTTGATCAAATCAACCAATGCTATTCTTTATTTGCTTGAATTTTCATTTTATGTAGATACTGACTATGCCACAGTACGAGTCATTTAGACCACAAAGTACCCTTGGGAAAGGGCAAAAAAAGCTTACACAAAAACTAAAGACAGAATGCTTTAATTTATCGATTTCGTAATATCAAATAAATCTGTATCAAGTGAAAATAACTCAGATTCCCATCATATTATATATAATTTCCCAAGTGTCCGTCCGTCCCTCTCCGTATCTCTAAAACGGTTAGATTTAGAGACATGCGGTAAACTGAGTTGGATTTCTAATAACTGGAAACCCCGGCATGCTTGATTTCATCCCCGGGAAGACCCGGGAGTTAAAAATGTTTTTCCGTAAGATTGCATGCGATTTTTTACTTTCGAGAGTGCAAGGATTTCTTTCTTCATTAATTAAAATACCTAGATTTGAACGGATTTTTATCAAACTTTGTTCATTCGAAGGTAAAATATGCAATCAATCTTATTTTTGCCGTGTTTAAACGTTTTAAGGACCAATTTTTAAACATCCTTATTTTTATTTCGAAATTTAATGGAAATTTTCTGCCTTTTCTGCACTCACTACAGCAACCGTCATTGTTGCCTCGGATAAATAAACAAGCTTTAGAAAGAAGGGGTGAGGGAATGACGTTGTTTTCTATTTAATATCTTTAATTTCTGTACCAAACAAACGTAATTTATATCAACGTAAATATTTACAAATAATTTCCTGTGAACTTGCGTTTTCCTATAGCGTTGAGAATATAAAAGTAATACTTTAATGCGATTAAAATGAGGTTTAGTTATTCTCATTTGAGTTGAAACATTCTTCCGCATTAATTTGGAAAATACTTTAGAATAATATGTGGAATAACAAGACATTCTTCATATCAATATTTTAACATCGAAGAATGATTAGTTTAATCGTGATTGCGTAAGTAAATGAGACGATATCAAATCAGAAGTATTTCACAGTGTTGGTCAAAATTATACACTTTAATAGTCTAAGATTCAAATTAACTTTTCTTAAATAAATTATGATTTGCAGTGGTTTAGATGTTCTAAAGTTAAAATCAAGAACTGTATAAATAAGGAATGTCGCTTTGGCTCTGGGCAATATTTGGAATGCTTCTAACCAACCGGGATGTAAATAAATGTAAGTATAATTAGCCACTTTAAATCAAAGCTACTTATAAATGTTTTCATATAATCAAAACGCATTAAATTTTAGATATCGAAATCTAGGTAAATTGATTTTGCTTAAAATATATAATGGTTTTCGTTACCTTCGATATTGTTGTCCGAAAGTTAAAATGAAGAAATTAAGAATTATTGAAAAAACGTTATGTATAGCATCGAAAATATTTGTAATTAAATTTTCTTTTCTTAAATGAGCTTTAGATATAAAAGTGTGCGAAACGTCGACAACAGTGATATTTGCTAATTCCCTACGAATTGGAATTTTTTTCGACGTTTTGAACGATTTGAATGCAATTGAAACTTTTTTGAAAATCATCCTTAAAGAACATTTTTTCGAATTTACGAAATAATAATACAAAATCCCTCAAATCAATATTTCAACAATGAAGAATTATTAGCTAAAACCAACGATCGTAAGTAAATGTCACACTTTGAAAGCAGGATTACTTCGGAATATAATTCAATTAATTAAATATTTTATCAGCCTATTAACTTATTATCAGTAATGTATCCTTATTAAGATTTCATGGTGATTTGTTAGGTAAAATATTGTGGTGTTGGCATAAATGTTCAAATACTATAATCAAGAACTGNCAGACATTGAAATTTTAGTTAATTAATATTGTTTAAATAGAAAATGGTATGCATTATCTGTGATATTGTTGATAGAAAGTGCATATTAAGAATTAATTGTAAAGAAGAGTTTTGGATGTAAAAATAATTAGTATGTGCGAAAGAAGAAGGAGAAAAGTGATATTTCCTAATTCCCCATGAATTGAAAAGTTTTCGAAAATTATCTTGGTTAACATGAATTTTAATGTGCTAAACAAAGGTTAACCTAAATTTATGTGGCTTTTCAAATATTATGTACGCAAATATCACCCGGGATCATCTTTTAGCTCAAGATTTTTTATAACAGTGTTTACATTTTTGTAACGGGAATTAATCATCTGTTTAGCTCAACTGACTCATTGACAATCTTGAAACTCGCAGTCTTTGAAATTAAAAAATACCGTGATGAGATAAAAAAGTATTCATAAAGCGATATAGCTGAAGATTATTAATTGCTTTGAAAAAAGGTGTGATTAAACGAATCGGTTATAATGTTTGATAGTTTAAAACTGACACAAGGAAATTATTTATTGTACGGAGATACGTTTCTAAATATATAAAATAGTCACAAGTGTTTCAGTTTTCGCAGATATTATATGCACAATGCGCGCAAATATTTGCGCGGGATCAGTTAGTATCCAATAAAATCACTCGCCAAACAGCTAACGCCCACATCTGCCGCTTTTTTCCAGTGATGTGTCTGCTGCGAAACTTCCCTTAACCGCTTTGAATCGATTGCTTATGAATTTACTCCCAAGCGCCATCCAACGGAACTTGTCACTTCCGATCCCCGCCTCAGCCATCAGCTTCAAAAGCCAAGAAAGTCCTCTTTGTCGATTCCCCTCCAATCTCTGCCCTCCCGTATATCTGTAGCAACCTCTGCATCTCCCAAGCGAGAGGGAAAGGGACTCTCCATGGAGAAGAGATAGCGTGGTTCTGTCGGAACATGAGACCATAACTCTGCGGCCTCTATGGCCGACCCATCCGCACGATTCTTCTCCCGATAGAAGACTCCTACGCTTTTCCTCCTCTTTACTTTCCCCGAGGGAAAGCGCGGAGGGTGCCCGTGCCCCTCGGAAGAAGATTGAGAAGAGAACATCATTCCCTCGGCGGCCATAGTATCGTCTTCCCCTTCTTCCTTCTTCTAGTTTACAACTCCGGAGCAGAACGCTTAATCGATATTAGGCCATCGAGGCGCCGAAAGCGTGTTCCTTCTCTATTATATCATGGTAGACACTACATTCTTTGGATGCAAGAGCGTGAAAGAGAGTGTTTTTGTAAGGAATGGAACCGGGAAAATATTTGGACAAAAAACGATGACGGAGAGAAGAAAAAGTATGCATGAATAATTTAAAGGGTTTCCGGTGATTAACATCGCCTCGCATTTAGAACGTTCCATCTTAAAGGATAACTGAAATATTCAGCGGGTATTCAGTGCCATAGATAGCCATAGAGTTATTTGAAACAGAGAATACAAAACATGTGACTTGTACACACATTCTACATCGCACGGTGCACATATTTGTATTGTTTATATATTAGTATTAGCAGTAGTATTGTTAAAAGTACTTCGATAGCTAGGGTCATTCAGCACGTAGGCCACATCGGGAATCGAACCCGGGACCGCTATCGCCGAAGTTGAACGTAGCCCACTTGGCTATCTGGGTGCCCTTGTTTATATATTGGTTTGAAACAATCATATGAACATTTGAGAGAATGGTATCGCGCCGATCATTGGTGGATACGTAACCATTTACTGAGTGACTGAATAATACAGACCATTACGCCATAAGCGTATTTCTAACGAAAAACCCAGCATACCTATGAATTAATTCCATGGAGATTGATTAAATGAATTATTTCAATTAGATCTTGCATTAAACCTGACAAGAAGTGAACCATAAATGATTCTGAATTAGATTCAGAACAAGCGAACCGGAAGAATCAGCGCACTGCTAAATCCCTACTTTTCTATAGAGATATTCCATAGCGACTCAGCTTTCCAAGATAGAACTAGACTGGAAAGAGCAGCAAGCTGGCATAGTCCGGGTCAAAGTGGAACGTGCGGCAATCCTATCTAATATGAACTCCGAATTACGCAATTCAACCAAGAATTCTGATGAGGGATTCGAGAGGAAATAAAGGCGCTCTGCGATGAAAGGAGGGATTAAACCGAAAAAGAGAAAAGGAGAGAGATAGAGAAAGTGGTGAAGTCGGGAGAAGGATTCAAATGACTACGAAATGGAGGTTGGAACGGAAGAGGTCGTTGCAAACAAGGAGAAAAACAAGGATAATGGGGAAAAGGATCTGGCCTTAATATCTGAAGAAACATTCAACGCAAGAACAAGTACGGTCGATAGAGTACGCATGGGTAGGCATGAGCTCTAGACACTGCAATTCGATGAGGCAGAAAGAAGGCTAGGTATTGATGGAAGATCATTCCTCTGCCCATGAGCACGCTGGGAGAAGGAAGAGCAAAATACGATTCCGTCTCTGGATTTTATTGAAAAAAATCGCACCACGTGATGGTATATCGGTTGTAACCAGAGCTTCAAATCGTAATCTTTTTCGTTCCGGCTTTCCTTCAACCAAACATCATATTTCGGTCCCGGTATTATTCTCTTTGACCAAAAATTACCTATCTTCGGGCCGGAATTTAGGCTCGGGTCTAGTAAGATGACTCTTACGTACATATCGGTTTAGGAAAAGGGACACGTTGTTTGGTAATCAGTTTCAGTTTAGATAAACTCCAATTAAATCTGACTTTCTTTTCGGCACGGTTCTATGCCCTAGTTGTGGCTATAAGGTTACTAAACGTATGATATAAGAAGAGACTTACTAGTCTCAATCTCGCCCTGAAATAAAGTCGATTATTATTATATAGAAATGCCTTAAACACTTCATTCCTGCAGAGTCAGTTAGGACGTCAAATCTCGTCAATCAGGACGTCTCGAGATTGAGAAGTAATTTTAACGATTTAATAATTTAAATTGCATCGACAAATACTTTTCAGTCTATATTCCAACGGATTTAGCAGCTATTGCATTCAGTTTCTGCCTGTAAAGTATTCAGCCCGACGACCGGTTGGGGCGTCATCTCTTTACCATCAGCTGCGAAGAGCTAGGAGAGGGAAATGAGGTTTACTGGGCAAAATGAAGAGTAAGGTAGTTTGCCTTTGTATTCCTCACTGAGACAGAATACTATAAGCAGAACCAGCCCACGTTAGTGAAACACAGTGACTCTACCAGTAACACTTTTCATGATATTTCATGAGGAGAAACCTTAACTAATGCCATTATTCACCATAACTCATACTTCATATCATCATAACCATGAATAAGACTGAGAAGAAAGTAAATAATACATAAATAATAGATACATTTTTCTCTATCCTGTTCCAACAGACAAATGGTAAATATTTCATTCATCCAGACATCCAGACATCCAGACACAGACAAAGCAGGATCACATTCACTTTAGGACGTCAATTTACCATTTAATCCCTTGCAGTTGTAGGGTAAGGAATTAAAGTAGGTATAACATCTTCAAAATATGACAATCACCTGAGGGTTTTCGTGTAGATTTTTACCTTTCCCGTCACTATTCCGTGTATTATGCTTGTAACATATCTTATTCTAGGCTCCCGGATAGCCAAGTGGGCAGCACGTTCGACTTCGGTGAAAACAATCCCGGGTTCGATTCACGGTGGGAGGAGGAGGGAGAAAATATATATGGGAGCCTATGTGCGAAATGACCTCAGCTGTCGAAGCACTTCTAAAAAAATACTACTCCAAATCTTATTTTAACAACTTCGAAGAATGGGCCCCTGAAAATTAGGCAAATAAATCTACCGAATGTGTGGTTGGTTACATATAGTAAGGTGAAGGAGCTTACCGTGAAAATAAACCACTCGAATCAGTTACACTGAAATAGAAATCAGAAAGTTGGATTTCCGTTGAAACTCAGCCATTAAAATAATGTTGATAAAACTAACAGTGGGCTAGAAGATGATTAATTCATGTAAAATCAAGACTAACAAGGCTAATTGGTTACTTTTAAGCGATCACACCAAATAGTCATTCGATTCAAAACCCTTTAAATTTTAAAACTAGTGTTTACAAATATAAAAAACCGAGTTTAAAATTACCTTTACAATTCTTGCAGTCATATCAAAGACAAACACTTTTTTTTAATTTTTCTCTGAGTTTTATTTAGGGCTTTAATTCCTTTTTGTTTTGTTAATTCTGAAAACCTCCGCTGCGCCATTAAGGTAAAAATGCCATTTCAATTATAATTCTTTCATCGTAGAGTTTCATTCATAATTAACCAGTGACTCAAAATAATTGTTCAAATTTGTTCATAGCGATTCCTTTAAATGTCAGAAATAGATGAAAATTGAGGATCTGGTGATAATAAAACTTTGCTGTTGAAATCTATTGCATATATTTATTATTATTATTACATATATTTCTTATGGTTGTATTTGTTTTAAAGTGCAATTTATTGTAAACTTCATAATATAATACTGAATTTTATGTCAGAGATATTTCATTTTTAATGTTACAGAGGTACTCAAGGAAAGGTGAAATCAAGGAAAATATTTTGTCAGATTTTAGCAAGACGCATATAAATCGTTAGATCAATTTTAAATTTTTAATTAGGATAAGGCGCTCTGTTTCCCTTACAATGACGTGCGATTTTACAGGAAATAACACAATTTCTTAGACCTCGTTGATTACTTAACTCTTCTAATGAACAGTTTAAAGTGGATTTAGAGTAACGACCTCTTGCTCGTCATCTTGCCACAAAACTGAATTCCATTTTCCACCTCTCAAGCTTTCATTTTTCCTCATTGTCCAATTTTTCCTTCTGATTAAATGAAAAACTTCCTTGTCTAGCTCTACTAATTACAACATCGGAAATTTTTTAACAACCCAAATGGAAAAGAGAAAGACTTATTCTTTAAGATTATAATAGGATACCCTAATTAGTCATCATGCGGCGAAGAGAAAATCTCCGGGACATCTGTTGGCGTAGATATTCACTAATTATGAAAAAAAGAAACCCCGGAGGAAGCATGCGGTGGGCGGCCATTCACCACATGTAACATCGGACGCACAAAACTCTCAACAATATTGCAAATGAAGACAGAGGCATACGAGGGTGTGTGTGTTTACATAAGAAGAAAAATGGAACGCGGAAGAATAAAGCGAAGCGATGGTCAAATGGGGAAGGGGTGAAATGAGGAGTAAAGGGAAAATATGGGAAGTCAGACGAGGAGAGCGAATGAGGAAGGGACCCAGAGGAGGATTAATGCTTCGTTGGTATACGTGTGAAATTCGAGTTTTGAGTGGGATTAAAGGGGAATAGCAAAGGGAAGGCTCGGAATTAATGAGTGACAACATTGCGTGACGACATCTCCGCTATTCTAATTTCGTCGACCCCTACGGAGATGAGAATGATTAGCTACCTACGCCACCCCATACCCTTGCCCTACTTCCCATACCCTAACCAGAACTCCCCCATTTCATTCCCTTCCCTCCTTTTACTATCACCCTAACCGTACCCCTCCTTATTCTTACCCTACTCCCAAACCCTTACCCCACCTCCCCTTTACCCCTACTTTACCCGCACTCTCATTCCACCTCCTCCTACACCCTTACCCTTCTTCTCTCATACCCTTAACTTACCTCCCCTGTACACCATTCCCTACTTCCTCCTACCACATCTATCCACATTCCACCAACCTTAATCTCCTCTCTTCCATTTCTCCCATCTCATCGCACGTTTTCCAAGTATCTGTATCCGCTCCCTCCCTCCCATTTTCCTCCTCCTATCTCACCTATATCGCTTCGTTTTCTATCCCTCGTTCCTCATTCATCCTCCCAATCGCGATCTCCTTCCCACCGCTATCTTCCCCAATTCCCTTTCGTTCCCTTTATCGAGGCTACAAAATCTGTTTTCCGATCTTAACGGTAAACCTATCCCAATTTAAGCTTATCAGAACGGAACGAATTATGGACTTAACTGTAGATGTGTGGAGATATGCATTGGACCTTAAATCGTTGAGAGAAACCACGTGGCAAATGCCTCAAACTTCCAATCGCAATATTGCAGTGGCACAAAATACCACCGCTTTCTTATCACATACAGATTTACGACAGATTTACTCCAGGAACTAAATCTTGATTATTCTGTTTCAGACGTTTTTTGGATTAAATGTAGAATAAGTGATTATGAATTCTTCTTGTATTCTTCAAACTATTAGTCATTTCATGTCCTAAATGGATAGAGCCTAAATATTTTAAACCCATAGCAAGACAATTATCTGATTATATATGAATAAGATGAAATATTGATTATTGATTGATATGGAAATCTATTCTTTTATTTTTCGTGAATTACAATACCATGGAGGTAATAATAAATCTGACAGAAGCGAATTAAAATATGCGGTACAGGGTTAAAACGCATTTGTAATATCTCTTTACTAAGACAATAAATAATTGTTTTCAACATTTACATTTAAATTTATAGCATTGCTCGAGGTAGCAAAGATATTCCTCTTATATTTCCTCGAAATATTGAACTCTTAAATTTCAGTCACATTCCATTTCTTTATTTTGAGGAATGGAAAATCTTCCTAACATTTTGCCGCAAGGTCTCACGGACAAATTCTGCCATTTAAGTTGTCAATTATATTGGCAGATTTTGACATGGCAATCTACCGAATGTGTGGTGGGTTACATATAGTAAGGTGAAGGAGCTTGCCGTAAAAATAAACCACTCGAATCAGTTACACTGAAATAGAAATCAGAAAGTTGGATTTCCGTTGAAACTCAGCCATTAAAATAATGTTGATAAAACTAACAGTGGGCTAGAAGATGATTAATTCATGTAAAATCAAGACTAACAAGGCTAATTGGTTACTTTTAAGCGATCACACCAAATAGTCATTCGATTCAAAACCCTTTAAATTTTAAAACTAGTGTTTACAAATATAAAAAACCGAGTTTAAAATTACCTTTACAATTCTTGCAGTCATATCAAAGACACCTTCCGGGACGGACTG
>KZ308433.1:1143005-1237470 GCA_000376725.2 Ladona fulva | reverse complement strand
ATTATTTTATGAATATTTTCAAATGTATAAATTGGTAATCTAAAAAAAATAATTTTGAAGTATTGTTGTAATGTAGCCATAAGCTTTAATGAACTTGCAAACAGATTTTTCCCTTACTCTATTGGCGCTGCAAGTGTCTTGTATCAATACAGAAATCTGTTCTATTCTATTCTAATGAATTCTCCTCTCGAGTTATGAATCGTAACATATAATTACCAGAAATGGAAACGTTTTACTTTGCATGACTAAATCATTTTCCAAAAAAGAAATCCATATTATAATATCTGGAAGCATCTGCCTGAAAACTCTTGATATAAGTTGTGATTGATGTGCGAAATTCCTCCATTGATACAATCGTTTTTATCATCGAAAATCAGAGGCCAACTTGCTACCAAAATGTAATTATCCCTAGGAACATCCAATATTAGGATCAAAACCAGATGTTATCTTTTCATTGCCGGGATGTTTATGCGTTAAAAGATCCTTTGATTCGGTATATCTGACTCCTAAACACCAAATTATATACTACTCTGTTTTGTTGATTAATGGCGTTCCTATTCATGTACTTAAATTAGGAAAATAGGCTTATCCTTTAATATGGTCAGTACGAAAATGTCCGCAATTCATTATATTGAGATCATACTCATTTTAGATTGAGAAAATCTGTTTTTTTTTGTAATTAATCGGGTATTTTGGGCACATTTCATTAAGCTTTAATGCAATTGCTCTGCTATGAACTTACTGAACAAACATTTAACTCAAGCTACTCCAACATATTACTTCACTCTTGCGAAACGCAGTGCGATAGTTCAAAAAAAGTCTACAAATTTCCATGTTGACTGCTTTAGCTAATCTATGGAGTTAATCGAGTCATCGGTAATGGAAAGCATATTAAACGCATGCCTAAGTGAGGCACAACTAAATATTTATAAATGAATGCAAATGTGTTATGAGTACATAAACAACACTAACATAGGCATTAAGGTCTGCCTTAATGACTAAAACGACACAACATGGAATGTGAGTTCTCAAAGTTGAGTCACAGCTTACCAACGGATAGAGTTTCATTGGATCGCGAGTGAAAACAAAATGCATTAGCAAATAATGAATGCTAAAATGGAAGTACTGAAGGTAAAAAGTTTATCTCGTGAAACACAACCCATATTTTCATTCTCCATTCTTGCATCATTTTGCAACTTATTTAGGTCGGAAAGGATTCCGTTTTTGAACACTGAACGCTAAGAGAAGTCTCTATATCAAACAAATTCATCATAAACCAGAAAATTGGAGTTGAAAATCGAGTTATATTATTTTATTACTTAATCAACTGGTAATAAGGAAATGTATGGAGATAAATTATTTTATCATGAAAAGCATAAAAGTCTACTGAATATAATGAGTCAGATATCCCTCCATAGCCGAAATCGGTTTTTAAAACTTCAGGTTATGGGAAGAAAATCGTGATTGTTTAATTATTTACGTTTACACAAGCAACTGGTGACTCGTGAGGATTAAATGTAAATATAAATCTAACTCCAGACTTGTTACACACAGGGAAGAAGCTTGCCTGCCCCAGAAATGCTGGCAATATTGCGTTTACTCCATGGCTCAGAACACCCCCAGATACAAATCTTCGCTACGCTCTTGCTATACTCGTATATACAATGATACCATACAATACGCTTTTTGGCGCGTGGCTCCAGGGCGTGAACAAAAAGAAAGTTACCTATTTCCGCTGCATATTATTACTGCGAATTCTTCGTGGTTGAAACTACGATTTTTGAACCTATTTGTCTCGGTGTAAATCTCTCTTTTTCTTTGACATATTGGCAGAAGTAGCAGAAAGGCGCCATGATACCTACATCGTGTTTTTAAACGTGCTGCTCTGTACTTTCCCTAAACTTTCTTAGCAGACGAAACCCACCTTCTATTCTCTTTTCTCCAAAGATTCTCGACCTTAAGAGAGAGTTTTCGTAAAGCTTGTTGCTTCTTATAAGATTGAGTAGCCCTAATCTGAAATAACGAAATATTCCGCAATCCGTATCATCGCATCGACTCACTTTCAGTAGAAAAAAATGTGACGAATTCATTGTAGAACTTAAGAAATTTGAATTGAATAGAGAAATAATGGCAGTAAATAAAATATAACTTTTTGTTACTAATTATTTTAATATGTCTTTTAACCTTAAAACCTTCGGGAATGAGGTTAATGATTCTACAATAAATATTTAAAAATTACGTCCGATACGATGTCCCTTCTTCATCCATATCCGACGTATGACTTTTTTCTCAATTTTCTTGAGAAATCTCTCCACCGAATCACAAGGAAAAAGGTTACGATGACTTTGCAAGTAAAGACATGTGCCTGAGAAAACTCTCAAGGCGGGGAAGACATGAAAAAAGACTGCTAATTCGAATTCAAGTCCTGCTTATGTCAGACATTTTTCATGTCCGATACTTATTACGAATCTACCCAATCACGTATTTCAAACCTTGGTTCCGAACATTTCGGATTAGAGACCCTCGACCTATACTAAATTAAAATGTACATCATACATTTCATTAAGTTAATATTTAATCTCATAAATTTCAAATTCAATATGATATGGCCTTTCTTTGTGGAAAGACTTCCGATCGAAAATGAAAAAAGAAATACTTGTACTTTCCACCAAACCCTTTAAATTAAGANAATTGCCATGCCGAGTGTATTCCATACTGTTAAGGGAATGCTTTTGTGAGTTAGGCAAGTGGCACTCTACATAGTGGCGCCAACCACCGCCAGAGGTCTTCGCCGAGGCACAAAGCCGGTTCACAAAGCGATGTTGTGAGGAAGTCCCCACACAGGAAAGTACTTGTTTCCTTCTTATCATATCTGTCTCTGCTAAAAATCTATGAAGTGTTTTGTATTTAAATTGAGCCTCTGAGTAATGACACACTATAAGAGTATTATCCTCATTTTAGGCTCTTAGTGTTCCTTGATTAAATCATTTAAAATCGATTACCTATGAAATTACTTGTAAATCGATTTTATGCTATTTAATTGTATTATCGGACAGTTTCGAAAAATTTTTTAATTTCATTTTTCGTAAATTAAACGATGTTAGATGCTTGATGAAATTACTAATTTAACTGACGTACTACATTATTTCAAGGAGTTTCCCTTGTGTTTCTAATAATGTGAATATCTGGCAGTATTTTATTTCTCAAACAATGTGTACCACCTTGACAAATTGCAAATATTTTTACCCATATAGATAGATAATGTTTAAGGAAAACTGCATTGCGATGAAATTTTAACAAATAACCCAGGAGGCAATTAATTAAAACAAAAGAATATTAGCGATAAAATTTGAGCAATACAGTGGAAAAGTAAAAACAGCAACTGCATATTATTTTTCGTTTCGTAGATTCACCTAGATTTTTTCCTTAATTTCATGTAAATCATTTAGTGAACTTCCTTTTTTGTAATTGGTTTATTTCGAGCTGCTAAACAATCCCCCAAGATTGCTTAGCATCCGATACGATTTCTACCTCAATTTGACCCAAGATTCCTTGAAGAAGACAGAAATTGTCAAGAAATATTGAAGTAGTGAAGTATTTTTCTGAAAACTATTTTATTTTGTGCTTAAATATTTACAATTCTTTTCTGTACTTAGCTTACTAGCTTAGACTTTATCTTAAACCTTTTTGATAATGTTATGAAAAATTATATTGTTATTACTGATTAGTTACTAATGGATACGAAGGATAGGCGAAAGTAAGAAACCCTTAAAGGATCAGGGGCTGATGAACGCAGTAAGCAAGAGGGCAAAATAAACAAACTCGTTAACAACCGAATTATTTACATGAGGAACAGCCACGCAACCGGGTTCCGCAGACTCTGACGCACAGCAAAAGAATTACAAGCAAGGAATTGCTATGATTATCATGACTCCACGTGGGGGGAACATTCACGAATATTCGAGCACGCACCGTAACGGAGCCCACGGTTGGAGAACAAGCGCAGAAAAACACGCGTGAGTGATTGATGAAGGCGCTGCACTGTGCGCTCTCACGCACGAGGAAAACAGGGAGCTTTTTTTCACTCTACGCAATTCAGTGCTCTTCCCTGTGAATTTCTCTCCATGCAGATGACATGTGAGACAATTCGTGGCTAAAATTCCACAGGTTTCGAAGATTTTTATTATTGTGATCGTGTACTTTTCTCTAATCATAACAAAACGGCTTTCCTTTGATGTTGGGATTCAATACCCGAATGTATTTCTTTTCATAATATTCTCTCTGATAAATTGCTTTTCCTGCGAACACCATTTAGTTTAGGGCGATTTTTACCGGAAGTTGACTCAGGGACCACAATTAATCCACACTCAATTCCATATTTTTTCAAATGACCGTAATGAACTCTCATTTTACTCGAGGAATCAATCTCTGAATGGATTACGTTTTACGAAATCCCTTCGATGTAACGCATTAAATGAAGACAACTACGGTAGGCGGAAATTAATCATCGCCCGAGGTAAGACTGCCTAACAGCACTGCTGAAACCTCAACTCCATCGCAACGCCGAATTAATCACGTCCTCGTTCCCCTTTCCTCACTCCATTTTCGATTCCTAAATCCTCCATGACAAAAACAACGTCACTCTCTAAACTAAAAAATTATCCATTCGCACTCATACACGGTGAATTTTTTTTGTTCCTTTTCATGGTTATTACTCGCCTAAGAAAGTAATCTCCCCACAAAAGTGAGCCCAAACCTTTTGGGAGAGGTACCACATAAGTGCATGTAGTCTTTGGCGGGTCTTTTCTAAAAACATTGATTGCCTTTTTTAATATTTTACATACCATTGCTAGAAAGGCATTTGGAAGTTTTAAAAACGTGCGAATGTTCAAAAATAACTTAGAGACAGTGACTGAATAAGATCAATAAAGGTTTAATTACACAACTCACGAGTTCCCCATTGATTTCTCATTTGATACATAAAAATTCAACGCGAGCCTTTCTTTCCAGAAACTTGCTCTCTTGGTAGATTTAGGGAACATCCTACATCTACTTATTCTCTAATATTACCAATCAACGTCATTGCAGACGGATCTAGCTTCAACTCTGGATCAGACTTCTTTCCTTCTAGTTCACCATTTCTTTTTCAGATCTTACACCATTTTATTGCAAATCACAGCACCAAATGCCTCTTCTCACACAGTGAAAAGACAATACACTTTTTGACACCCCTTAAAATTTCTTGTACTCTTCACACCTAAAGACGTTAACTCCTTGACAAATCCGGTAGAATAAAAATCTTTTGTGGAAAATACGAAGTGTTTTTCTGTAAAATGAATGTTTATTAATTCCACAGAATTAGGATTGAATATACAACATTTATCTACAGCATCAAATTAATTCACATCAGAATACCTGCTTCATTCCCAATGCATTTAAGCACAAAAACTTGATTTTCGTACGAATTTTTAACATTTAAAACTTGCTAATGAGCTTGGCTTTCTTAATTCCCTCTTATCTTTTCCGAATCTACCTATACGTCTCCATCCAACCATCCTTCATTCTTTCTCTTCGTCTTTTTTCCCAAGTTTTTCTTATCCGAGAAGCATCGCTTGCCCCATTCACATCCCCCCTTTAGGTCCTTTCTAACCCACTCAGCTTTCCTCATCCCTTCCATCAAGACCCTTCTAAACCCTTTGACCTCCCCTTGGGTGGCAGAGAACAAATTTTTTTCGAAAAGAAGTCTGTCGAAAATGAGTTTTTCGAAAGCGCGTCCGTCAAAAAACGAGTTTTGAAGGAGAATATTCTCCGATGGCGAGGAGTTTCGAAAATCAATTTATCGGCGACCGAATAAAAGATGATTTTAAAATCAAGATGAGGTTAATGAGCGGGCTGGAATCCTTAATTTGGATGGGGAGCAGAGTTTTAAGAGTTATGTCACCTTTCTTCTCTACGTTTTTGTGGCTGTAAGTAATTACAAGTAGACCTAAGACCTGGTTCAGATCAGCTCAGATGAAAACAATAATAAATACATAAATTCATAATTTTAGGCATGCAAATGAAAAAAAAAACAAATTACAGAAAAATCTAGAAAGATTTTGCAATACGCATAGGTAAGAAGGGAAAGATTCACAAGAGGGATTGATAAACCTGGAAGAAAGTAAGAGAAAAAGTATTCCACTGCAGGAAGCATTCCACATCAGAGAGGGGGGTACTAAAACCTTAGGTACCTGCCGATTACACTGGGGAACAATTTTTTTTAATGCAGTTTTTCTCTACGGCTAATCTTAATGCGACCATTCTAGGCTAAATGGAGCCTGGATTGAGGAAAGTATTAGTGCTCTTCAATTGGCTGAGAGCAAACCAACCAGGGACAGGTTCATACTTGTCTCGGCTATTTTGTTACATATGAGACAGTTTGGTGAGAGGCTATGTGCAGCTCCGTATAGTGAATCATATTGTGCTGTACAATGTCCAAGCCTGTATGCAAGGATTTAGCAGATCTTTTATTTAGAAAAGTACTTGTTTCCTTCTTATCATATCTGTCTCTGCTATTACTTACCATAAGTGCCAAATGAAGTCTCATTCCTTTTGTTATATCTGTAGCACTTTCTCCACTCTCATTCGTTTGGTTATGCTGACCTCGCTAATGGTGATCCTAACATTCTACAGTAGCCGCTTACTTACAGAAAAACCTTCCCACCTTTGGACAAAATTGGGCCTCTTGAAGGAAATAGTGAAAGGGTTTTCAACTGAAGATGATATTCAAGATTCAATAAAATTATTTTTATTTTCATTTTTGGCGCAAAAAGTACAGAAGACCCATGTGTACAGTGTACAGTAGACCCAAGCTATGTGATCCAGTTCATGGTCTCATTTCGCACACTATACGAACTGTACCAAAATAAAACCTACACAGTACTATTTCAAAATGTTATATAAACCTGTGCTCTTCGCAGTCGAGAATAATATCAAAATAAAACGTAATGCACTAGGATTTCGCATTTGGCCTTCATTAATAAGCTTTGGAGTATATACATTTGTGTTTTCATTGGAAATGAGACCATAGCTAGTGAAGAAAATACTGATACTTAAAGCGGGATTAGATGAGGATGTTTTAGAAAAACACGCTTCAATAAAAAGTTCCTAACTTACACAAAAACATTCTATGCTTAACTTCCTAGACGAAAATACTGAAATATCATTTCTTACTTGCAGATCTCTCTCAGCATTTAAATCATCCATTTTGTTTAGCCCCAGAGGCCTTTCCCTTTTATGTAAATTTATCAATGACGCTTATTCATTGAAGATACAAATTCCAAAAGAATGAGGACAAAAAGTGGAACCGGTCGTTTTTCCCTTTGGGAACCAACCTCAAATCCAAATTAATACATGTGAACATACTTTTTCTTCTCGATATTTTCTCAGAAAAAACTCCTTCGAGCCTGAAAACTAAATGCATACAGTATATCAGGATATGATCCTGTCTTAGGGCTAAATTTATAGTGTAAGGGGCTTAGAACCCCCTTGAGCACCCCTTCTTTCAGTTCCCTCCTTGGAGCCCCTTCAGAGTCCCCACCTCTTCCCCGATCGCAATCCATTGGCCGCCTTCCAACAGCTCCCTTCTGGTTCCTTCCGCAGACACCCCCCGCGGTTCGCCTTCCGCTGTACACCACTTTACGCTCCACTTCCCCACCTCATCAATTCTCATTCGATTACAATATTGGCCAGGATAGGTTTGTAAGAGATAACACCAGTACTTAGTTTACTCTAGCCTAAAGAACTTCACTGCTACTTGCTGTAATACTCGGTGAATCACTTTACTGCACTCTTAAACAAGCAATGGAAGCTAAATGACAAATGTGATACAAAAATCTATGACCAAATGAACCATTTATTGGAAGCCATGTTAAATTCATTTTCCAGCGTCAAATACACGTTTACTCTTAGTTAATGATCAACTTTGTTCCAAGATTATTCGCGGTGATGAACCTTAAATACATCGCTTTAATTAAATCCATAGGTGGTTTATATTTCGACAACGACATGAAAATCTGAAATGAGTTTTGAAAACCTTGGAAAATTTCAACCATGCATAAAAAATCCTTTTTACGACCCCGATGTCCTCTATTCGATTGAGCACATGTTGTTCATTCAAAAAAATTTAAAGCCTGGAGTCACTGTCTTAAAGGATGATAGAAAGAAAAACAACAAATATGCCTATTAAATATATGATATTGTTATTTTTATGCATAAATTATGATTTGACCATTTTTCATGACATTATTATGACATCAAAGGAACAAACATTCAAATTCGTGTTTATTTATTTCCCGGTGTCTTCACAAACATCCATTCATTGGATAATTTACAGGGGAGGAAAGAACAGTAACAATGGACGAGCACACTTGACCATTCCCTAACCAAAAATATCCGATTTCCAGGGACTCGAACCCGGGACTTTGGGGCTGGAGTTAACCATGCTAATGGTTATATGTAAACCTATCAGACATAAAATCGCAATAAAATCTATCATTTAGAAAGAAAATTGTTAAAATTTTACCAAAACTTTTAATTCGAAACGAAGAAAAGTTATCATTAGACTAATGTTATTTTGAAATAAATCCCCTGCAACGAGCTTATCCAACGTTAGTTTATTTTATATTCCATTTTTATGCTCATACTCATTTTTCACGCCACACTAGCACCATAAATAATTTCCTCTTCTTGCTCTATGAACCAGGCTTTTTCCCATTGTGCAGAAACTTTTATATAAGTCAACTCCCTCAATGTTCACTCCCTCTGTCTACATCCACCTCCATCCTTCCTTTCCAAAACCCCACTTTAGCTTCTCCACGGGAGATCCGTGGTCATCCGAGGCAATCAGAAGACGGCCGCACGCCAAACTTCCGGTGTGTCGCCCTGTGGATAAAAGGTTTCCTCCGAAATATAGAAAGTGACGCAAAAAGGTTGCGTGGATAAAAACAGGAAGAAGGGAGGAGATTGGGGAAAGTGAAAAGAATCGAAGAGAGGAGAAAAAAGGAGGAAAAAGAGAGTGGTAATGCTGAGACGAAAGAAACTGTTTTTAGCCATTATGACACTTTCTAAGGAAAAGTTTCGGGTCCAAGGACGAGAATTTGTAGATTTAATGTTCGTGATGGCGATGATTATAGAACATAATAACCAAATTCCACCGAATCATTCTCATAGATCTCATTCTCACACTCATTCATAGATCTAATCGATAAAATATTTCTATAAGCTTCCGAATTGGTAGAAAAAGAATGACGGTTCTTAGATTCCTCCATCAAAAATATATGTAAACTTCCGAATTGGAGGGGAATGGATGCTGGTTCTTAGATTCCTCCAGGAAAATGGGTTTTGATGCCTAAACCCTCTGTGGTGACGTGAATTATTTAACTGCTACTGAGACTATAAAGTTTAAAAGCTTCGAGGGATGTTATCATACATGTCTTCATATGTTAATTTAAAAAAGTAAAATATGTTTATAGAGCTGAATATCATTCGCCCTTTGACGGAAAGAAATTATCTTCAGAGAGGTTACATTATTTCACCTGATACTTTATTTTATAGCCTTAAACATATCATCCAATTAAATTGACTTTAAAATTTGTGGATCTAATTACTCGTTGTTTCATTAAAAAATTGCGGCTAATTGCGCATCCATCTGTCCACTAATATTTTTCCAAGAGACACTTATGTTTGATATTTCTAAGTATAATGAATTATAAAAACCAAATAACAAGCAGATTTTAAAAACAGCAATATGACTGGAACTCGAATCCAAGTCTCCCACATTCCAGGCCGACATTCTAACCACTGAATTGCCATGCCGAGTGTATTCCATACTGTTAAGGGAATGCTTTTGTGAGTTAGGCAAGTGGCACTCTACATAGTGGCGCCAACCACCGCCAGAGGTCTTCGCCGAGGCACAAAGCCGGTTCACAAAGCGATGTTGTGAGGAAGTCCCCACACAGGAAACAAACAAGGAAGAGAAATCTGTTTTCTTTCTTTTTTTCTGAATCACATATGTTTATTTTTGGTTGTTTGGCGCACACATCTATGTGAAATATCAAATTCCCTTGAGTTATCACAAATTAAAAACCATACCTAGGATTGCTTGAAATGTTACTGGTGAATAATCGTAATCGTCGAAATAATACCTAAGAGACAATTTAACATCCTACGAGGATGGTTTCCATTTCAATGACCGATACCGAGCTGCGGAGTAGGAAACTGTAGGAAAGGTTGCTTTGGATTGAATGTGGACGAAATACTGTCCAGACATAGCTAACGAACAAATGGATGCTGGATCTGAAGAAATGACTTTCGGGTCTCCAACCAGGTCAAGGCGTTAGACAGCACCAACGTTTCGGCTGCTTCCTCTGCAGCCATCTTCAGGGTCTGGTCTGCACCAGACCCACGGGCCACGTACGGCACTCTTAGAGTTCGCCTTGCGGTCCAGAGTGGGATTTGGAAATTATATTTCTGTACAAAAATTAGTAAATATTGAAAAGTAGAGAATGAAAGGCAGTAATAGTCGTTCAACCGAGAATCATTTACCGAAGGAAATTCTCAGTCCCTTCCCAAAAAATATATCAAGTTTTAAAAAGAAAATATTGTGTTAAAAATAAGTTGTTGTGTTGTAAATAATATGTCAAAGCGATTATATCTTATTTAAAAGTTGATTTGTAGTAAAATGTCAATATTGCCCCCTGGCCTTTGCCTACTTGCAACTTATGTACATAATAATAATAATATAAAAATATCTCGAAAAGACATTCTACGAATCACCACCTCCAAATTAATTTCCAACAACGATACGTTTGTATCTAAAAGTAATGTGACATGCGATATATTTCTTCATACTATTATGCTTAAATAAATGTAACATTTAAATCATAAATACAACTGTTATTTTTCTGAAGTTCTTCCACTGCGGCATCTATTTCATCCTTTCCTTCCTTTATAGTGCAAACCTGCGCTAAATCAATAAATAGATGAGCTGAGAACTAAATATTGATTTTTTAATGTTTTTTTCTCAAACTGTTATGTTATGATGTGAGTCATACACTCCCATGAAGGTAGCGCTACAAACGTTGCTTGGACCTTTTCTTCATACACGTTTAACCTGCCAAATTTAAAAACCTGATGAACGCAGACCAACAACAAATCCAATAAGAATGAGCAGTTTTTTTAGATGTTGTATTGGGGAATAGTTTCCAAGAAAACTTTCGCATCCCTTCTTAATGTACTCTGCTAAATAATGAAAAGGATCACAATCTTTCAGAGAGGGGAACGAAACAAAAACTCGTGTGGATTAACGGAAGAGCAACGAAAGGAAAGGAGGCGATAAGGGGACAAAAGGAGATGCGATTAAATACGGAGGAAGATTAGTAAGAGGGAAGGATATTTAAGAGAGATATTAAATGAATATTAATGACGAGGAAAAGGCGAATGAAAGGACGGTAATATTCGAAGGAGAAAGGAGAGAATGGAAGCGGCTGGTCGATGTGACGTCATTAATCAGCAGTAGCCTCATCGTGGCATCATTTCACCCGTCCGTTCGATAAATCGATCTCCTCTCTTATTATTTTCTCTCCGATGGATGCTCATTCCATATCGCTCCGAAGCCTTTCTTACGCTCTGTAACCCCCAAATCCATTCTCATTCCCCTTCTTCATTTTTTTATTATCCCATTCCCGATCTTCTATTCCTTCGATGCAAAGGAAAAAGCAAAAGACGTCCAGGGATTTACCAATTGACGCAGGCAGAAAAACCCTTCTTTTATATGGCTCGGCTATCATATCGAAGCGGAGATGTTCCCGTCAGGGGCTAATCCCTTCTTTTTCCTTCGTTATAGATTGAAAATGTGAAGCATAAAGGATTAATTAAAGATGTAGAAGCATACATACTCTATCGAGGCGATTTTTTTCTTCCATCTTAATCATTGGAAGAAATACGCTGTTATACTGAATAATATAAAATCACATCTTGCTAAAAAAAACACTTACCCAAACAAATTTCCATAACCATAAAACGATACTGCCACAAAAACTTTACTTGTCTAGTTTCGAATGCCACTAGCCGACAGAAGTCAGCAAGTTTTATTATCATACTTTTAAATACGGTATCCTCCTCCGAAATTCGAAGATACTGCATTTAAATGAGTTTGTAGAATAAAAATGAATTTTTATCACAAACTCCCGGCAAGAGGGATGAGGAAAGAGAGTTGAGGAGGGACGAAGCATTCGAGTGAAACATTTTGCATGACGATTTCAAAAAGATTTCGTTTGAAGCTTTAGAAAACTTTAATAACATGAGTAAGCGTACGTACCTTTTAAATAGCGCTTTGGTACTGCTAGCCTTTCTTTTGAGAGATTAACTTTTTGAGGTTAGCATGTACAGATATACATATATTTACGAATAATGTTCCGATATGTGAATGAACGAATATGCTAAAATATTAATCATTTTAGTATAGTTTGTGTGGACTATTACTTGGTGATATTCCATGAAACGATACAGAGTTAAATTAATTAGATACAGAATTAAAAAATTATTTACATAAAACCACAAAATCAACTAACAGCACGTCCTAGATCTTAATGTCTAGCATGATAATCATGTCATTTGTACTGCTACTTCTGTGCTTTTATGAGCCAAATGATAAACTAAAAGGTCTGTTAATTTTACTGCACCAATGGTCTCCCGTAACTCTACAAACCATTAACGCTCTATCTCCATTAGTAGTTACAGTTGACTTCCTCTGGCTCCAAAAATTACAACGAGATACTATATCCTAAATATATAAAAACAATTTTGCATTCCTGTTAAGTGCAAATTGTTATTAGGCAGCAATGATTTCTGTGTTTCAGAGAGCATAAAGGGTATGAGACCTAAGTCGAATGATTTGATATAATTATACATTTATCATAAAGCGCTACAGCATAATACATTGCAAATACACTAGATGTCTTTGAATGATTAAATTACCATGTAATAAAGGCATTTCATTTAATTACAAAACTTTGAATCTGATTTCAGCTTCAGTAAACGGCGAGTTACTCAGAACCTTTCCGGACCTTGATTATTAAACGCATTTAAGGGTCTAAATCCTACTCTTGGCTCCATAAAAAGTAGTAAACAAGAATAATTAGTGTGAGAATCACGAGCCAAAATATAAAATACGGTTACTTGCGGATCTGTGAGTGAGCAAATAAAAAGATTCCAACTTTTAAAAACCTTTACTGAAATTTTTGAAATACGCAATCAGACAGAATATCATTCTTATATCTTCACGGAGAATTGTGAACTTATCTAACTTATAGGAACGTTTGTTCCTCAATACCAAATATTATTATTGTCCTTTCATAATCTCTCAAATAAATACTTAGGATAAGATAATCCATTTCTGAAGGGTAAGATAAGCAAGTACCGAAGAAAAGACAGGAGACAAAGCTGAAGTTGATTGGGCAGAAAGAAATATTTTCTAAGAACATTCCATTCTTTCACAAAAGCTGTAATTGTTATATCCAAATTTAAAAATGTAATAAATGTAAATGACTGAAAATGGTTAAATGCAGTAATGATATCGCCTTAAAAATAAGGTCATCTTATATTGAGTGAAATGTAAAGGGTGTAGCCTTTTGCCTTTTAATAGGAAAATTAGATAGAAAATTACCCTGCATTTTGGGTCGAGGAAATAATATGACATATAAATACAATGTAGCATTGAACAACTGATTATTTTTTGTGTAACTGCTGTTACCTCTTACTGAATCCCTTGCTATCTTAAATAGCTTTACACGACTTCTCTCATAATATATAAATACAGCATGATCCATGCTTAGTATTAACTAGATTTTCTAATTAAAAAAAATCTCAAGGGGAATCTCGACGGTTTACCTTCGAGTATTCAAGCGATTTGGTACAGGATTATTTCTTACCTTTTCTTTGGAGGCGCCAATTTGTTGGTTCGATGTTTTCCCCAGGTTTCAAGAAGGTAATTTTCCGAGGGCATCAAAACTGGTAATGGATTACGCAGAGAAAGCTGTAATACAAAGATACACGAAGAATTAAAATCACAAATGGATTTTTTTCGATAATGTCTTACTATTTCGTCTAAATGCAGATCATAATTCCCTCTTTAGTTATCTCGAAATCGAGTTTTAAGGACAATAGTCTCCATATGCAAATCAAACCGCGAATATGAATGACGATCGTTGATTCCACTGCAGAACTATTGAATTAAACACCAAACAATTTAAATTATAATCGATCGACGTAAAGAGTTCGTTTCGAGGGTAAAATTACGTATAGTGTGACTGTGCATGGCCAGGAATATATCCCGTGCACCATAGACCTAAAATGTAAGTTTCCATTATTCAGGAGGCACGTGTCTAACCTAGATTCCGCACTCTTTGTTTTCCAGCCTCCGTGTATGACCTCGCTTCTGAAAAATCGCCAGTCAAGGGAGAGGTAGGCGAATCGTGCGGACGCCATTTGGAATCCGAAAATTAGAGGAGAGATAGACTACATGGAATGCACCATTTAGATTCAGCTGAATACGTATTTGTAAAGAAACCGATTGAGAAAACACCTGTAGAACAGCAGTGCAACCAGCGCACGAATCATTTGAATTTTCGGATCAAATAGAGATAGGATTATGAAAATTAATTTTTACCTGTTTATCAATACATCACACAAATACGATAGTATAATAGTAAATTGATTTTCATTTATATATCCACTATTTCATCATTTATGAAATTATAATGGTAACTTCCTCATCAACTACAAAGGAAAAAATGCTCCGAACTCTCAGAGTAGTTTTTGCCTATACAGTTTCCGACTCACGGCCAAGTAGATTTGGTCTTATCTTAGACATTCTTGATTAGCATATTCATGTGAATGGATGTTTTTCTCTTCACAGAGCTTTGAAGTCGAAACTTTCGGAGACGAACTTTCTTTCATCGTGATTGGCGGACAAAGGTTTAATTTGAAGAGGCCATTCTAAGAAAACAACTCAAAGGATAACACAATTTGTATAAAGAATTTTAGGGAGATTTCCACTTTCAGGCTGTATTGCATTACCAAAATGACTTAATCGATCAACGACCAACAAAGTTCATAAGATCTCATTAAGTCGATCGCTCAACTGTTATCATATTCTATGTGATGTGAAACTAAAAAAACAGCGAGTTCACTAAATATTTATTTATACAAACCACGAACAACACGACCCCGGTTTCGATGAGTGGCATCATTACCAGGTGCAAGTAAACAAAATACATTCTTAGTGACTTAAGCCAGATAAAATATTTTTTGTAAGCTTGCACCTGATGATGATGCCACGAATCGAAACCCGGGTAGTGTTTTTTACTATATTTTGCGGCTTATATAAATAAATCTATTTAGTAAACTCGCTCTTTGTTGTCAAAGAATATCACCAAGTAAAGGTCCACACAATCGATATTAATAAGAAAAGGCTTCACCCAATCATTCCAATTTTAGAAAAAAGTCGAAAAGGTAAAGTATCCTGAGTCATCAATTTAGTTTATCTATGAGAGAAAGACATTATGGAGTGAGCAGTGGACGAGAATCATTCTCTAGTCAGATTTAAGAAGATACGGTGGAATTTTTAAAACAGAAATACGGGAAACGATCTTCAAAACTTTTAAAAACTATAGTGAGTGATAACGATCAGCCGTTCTTCCATGTAACTGATCACAGTTAATGTCAGGTGATTACAGAACTTTTGGCGAAATCCAAAACAAGTTCTTAGGAGGGAGCTCTTCCTCTCGGTGAGGCTCATTAATTTTCATGCTCCTTAGCAAAGCAATTAAATAAAAATTAAATATGCAAAAGTAAAACACGTTGATTTTTCGCTCCATTACAAAAACGTTTTGTGTTGCATGACATAAATAAAAAGGATCGGTTCATAGCGAACAAAATAAAAATTAACAAATCCATGGCACAGCATCCCAAAGAGGGCCAATGTATTGGCTGATGGCATTTGCAGCGTGGGCAGCGCATTGACTCCACGCAACTTTAATAGCCTTCTAGAACACAATGGATCCGCTGTCTGTTAAAAGTTAGATCCCCGATATTTTTCACGATGCTGGGTTAACATACGATAATATCTCTATAGGGAATCAAACCCGGGAACTCATTCACTGAAGGCAAACACACCATCCACTTGAATATCCGGGGTCACGTCGATGATGGAAGAGCAAACAATTTAGTGAGGAGTTGCTCAATAAAATGAATTCCACAAATTATCACATTAAATCCAGAATTGTATTGTATACAAATGGACTTTCTCTAATGTTCACTTCAGGGCCCGGTATTATAATGGTTTGTTAGAGTCAAAAAGGAGATTATTGTTAATCTCTAATATACGTGTATATGATGAATTAGCATGGATATTAATGATAATCTTCACTTTAACTATAAAAATCTAAAGGACCCTAAAGTGAACATTAGTTGAAGTCCATTGTAAGTATACATCATAATACCGGGCTTAATTCTTCGAATATTTATGTATGTACTACATTTTTAAGAAAAGATTTAACAGGTACATATTTTCATCTTGAATCCTTTTTTAAATAGCAAATATCACCTCTATTAAGGAAGAGTGCAAAATGTACGTATGATAGCTGTTCTAATTCTGGTTCCAAATATTCTCAATCGTTTTGAAGAAAGTTCTGCTTCACATCTCTTATTTGCTTTCCATTTCGCAGAAGAGCCAAATTGTAGAATAAAGTATAAATTTAGACCCGTAAATGAGTAAACTGCAAAATATTGTAATCGATACATCTATTTCTTAGAAAAGGGGTACCTGAACATTGTCGCGCCACCGCATTTCTTTAAGTTATCTAATTATAGTCTTTGTAGATCATTCATATATACCATTCATCTAATTTAATGTGCACCTACGATGAAGATTCTGCTACGAACAAACTATTGCACCACCTTCATTTCGCTGACATTCTTTCCTCGCAAACGAGCAGTTCCTTACGGCGCAAGTTCCTGTAGAAGAAAGGCCCGCGATTTTTGAGGGCCGAATTGAATGAGAAATGTGCTCAATAGAAGATGCAATTGGAGAATCAAAGGGAGGAAAACTAAGTAAAAAGTGTGAAAAGAGGGAAGCGTAGGCGGGCAATGAAGGGGGAGTAGGGAGGAAAAAGGCGTTAATGAGAGGAAGAAAGACGTCAAGAAAGAGGGGAAAAGAAAGAAGAAACTGGCGAGGAGAATGAGGGTGGGAAATGTCGAGACTCAAAGTTGTGCTCGAAACCAATTATTAGTTGGTGGGAGTTGTCTTTCCCAGCGCGTTGTGTGGAATGAGGATGAAAGGAGGCACAAGAGGGGAAAGGAACAAACAGCTTTATTACGGGGAAATTGAAATTTTGGATTTTTTATTTTTAATTCAGCCACTGCGCGAAAATAAGAACGGAACGGGGTGTATAAACGCTAAAATGTAATAGAGCACTCGAGACAAGGCCTAGAAAGATAGATAAATTCATGAGAATAAGGTGGAACTTTCCAAAATCCTTTCCACGAAAGCGAGGGCCCGAAAAGTTTTGAAAGGTGGGGCACATGAGTGGACGGAAAATGTACGGGTTGGGGACTCCCGGACTAAAAACTATTATTGACTAGAAAAATATTTCAACGATTCTTTTAACCTATGTCCCTTCAGCTTATGACGATGATTATGCAATGATATTGCATTTATTAAGAGCACGTACTTCTTATAAAAACTGTACAATTATCTAAATGAAAAACAGATCAAATCAATGCAAGGATGTGTTGACTTACATGTACACAAACTTGTGGAGTGTGTGAACTCATGGCAAAATGTTTCTCACGAATATTTTAAGCCGCAGGTGGCAGAATTTTACCCCTTTCGCAGTTACTCTTTCTTTCGACGTGAGGTAGACGGTGAGTGCATCATAAATCTTGTTTCTCGAATAACTAATCCGTATTACCATTGGAAGAAGGAATACAACAAACAATCAATGACCCCCAACAAGATTAAACAACAAATTAACCTTAATAATCCGTAGATCCCGCTGAAATGCTGGGGTAAAAAGAAAATCCTCGACGCACAGAAATTCCTCAATAATTTTGGTTCAAAAATTCCTTCAAAGAGTAATGTAGAGAAGCACATATTTAATTTCTTTATGCTGTGATTTCCCAGATGTGTTCCTCAAATACCAAAATATTAATTACTGAAAAATCTCCGAAGAACTTGCGGTTTGACGTTCACCCATACTGCAAACTAGAGGCTGCAAAAACTTTAATTATATTATTTTAAAGCGGTCTTATAGTATCTTAACTTTTAATGCTTTCATCATCCTGATTTTCTTTTTAATTGATCGTCCACATCAGCACCACCCTATAAATAAATAAGCTCGTTCAGAGAATTGTAACTAATCATGCTTCCCTCCCATTCCAAGCGAGGATAATTCGCAAATTAAAGTGATAATTTGAGGGAGACCTTAAAAAGACCAAACATATCGCAAATAAACTATGCTGATTTGGAAAAATTTGCCAGAGATAAAGTTGAATTTAGTTGTGAGAGAAGGAAGACCGTGGAAAGAATAAAAGGGAAGGGAGAAAGGAAAAAAAGGAGAGCAGATACTGGAATTATGGGAAAGAAAACCTCAAAATAGAATGGGTACACTGGGAAGAAAGGTAGCAAGGAACACAGAACATTGTGTAAAAGGAAGGATGCGAAAGGGAAACGAGAGGAAAAGGAAGTGTGAATATAGAAAGGGAGTGAGGAAGAACAGCGAGAAGAAAAGACAGGGAGAAGTTAAAGCAAGCAGTAGGAAACGGCGGTTAGGAAGGAGGAGGCAAAGAATGAAGGGGGATTGGATCCACTGTTTGAGAGCGAGTTTGGGAGTGAGATAAGATAGCCGTGGCGTGGGAAAACTATGAATACGGAAAGAGGCTGCAGGAGAGAAGAGCAGTCGTACGGGAAGAGGAGGTGAGGGATGATGGGAAGGCTGCAGAAAGAAGCAATAGAGATTGTATGAAATGGCAGATTCATCCAAACTCGTACATTCTCCGTTGTGGGAAAAATTTGGAAAATGGCAGAGGATATGCTTAGATAAATGGCCGACAGGATATTGCGTAAGGATCTTTATCTTTATTAATAATTTGACTTCGGCGAACTAAACGACCTTCTTCTTCCTTAAATAAAACAGAGATTCGATTACGTGAACACAACAGCAAGTAAAAAAAGACAAATTTCCGCGTTACACTACAGACATACAAACAGATATAATGCAGATCCTTACGCAATGCACAAAATACGATTATAAACGTCATGAGGTTTATTAATCCAGTAACCGGAACTAACGTGCCTTACAGCAAATATTTAAGGCGGTAAAAGGACATACTGATGGTTTATTTTGGTGTATATGAGGGTAATCTCCTTAATTCGCACTTTCCATTATTTGTAAGTACGAGGAATATCTAAACGACTCACAATTAAGCGACCTTTAAATGAAGGTTATTTGCACAAGATTACGTTGAGCATATTACCCTAATGATTCAATCTTAAAAACACCAGTAATAAGAAATGTTATTTAAATGCTAGTAGTCATATTTGGTATCTAATCTAAAGAAATGGAGAAAATTTCAAATGTTTTTGAAGTATTTTCGTAGCAGAATAATGAATATAAAATCAGAATTTTCACATATATTTGCAATCACAAGAAAACATGATATGAATAGTAAAAGGAATTCTATAATAACTGAAATGAAGACATCATTTGCAAAGCTGCTGAAATATTTGAACAATATTATATTCTTCGTTAAAATTACACAAAAATGCTTCAAGTATTTTTTATTGAGAAATACATGTAAAAATTCTAACTAATAAAGATTTAAATTATAAATGAAANTATATATATATATATATATATAACATTTGTTCAACGTTAGAATCTGAAAACATGGCCCTAAAAGCATGAAAATGAATGAAAGGGTTCGATTATCCAAAGAATCGTAACGGTAAAGCTTGTGGTTAGGAGTTGCGCGTGAGGTCTGAGCAAGAGAAAGTATTGCGTGAGGAGACGTAAAAAGAATGTACTCAATTTCTGGAGGAAAATGAAGCTCGAGGAAGGAAAGGAAAAGAAAATTTAAATACGAAGATGAAGGAGAAAGATAAAAACGACACAATGGCTAAAACTTGAGTAATTCCACAGAACCGTATAAAAGTAGCTCAAATTCCGTAACAACGGGGGAGAAAATCAACAAAATCATATCGCACGGCTTCTTTATTGAATCAATGCAATGCATAGGATAACAGTAAATTTTTCTCTGAAAAGTATGAAAGACTATCTCCATCCAATGGGAATAGAGACCCTCATAATAAGACATAAATATTCATAGCCATTTGATAAGTTGCTCAAGATAATTTGTCCAATTTAGATCCCTACGTGGTATTCGCTATCTTTTAGGGGAATAAATAGAAAATGGTTTTATTCTTCCACGGATGTTACAAGAATTATAACCTTGAGGTGATTCTACCGCATCCTTGACTACCTAAATACCCTAATTTGGTACAACTTTGAAATACGAGTATAGCTGCTTAAATGAGTGAGGTATTAATTAAAGAAACAAAAGGGAGATTGAAATCATTCATTCTGAAAATATACCGTCTTGATGAATCACTTCACATCAGAAACTTAGTTACTTATGTGGACCAGCAAGGATCGCGAACATTTAACAAATTAACGTAGTAGCCAGAGCAAAGGAATAATAAAGCTTCTGGTGATACTTGAATAATTCTTGTAGGCAACTGTGTGAGATTTCCAATAAGTTACTGCCACTTCCTCTTATTTCACTTTGGAAACAGGCGGACCGGTTTAAAATCTTCACCGAGCAGAATCCGGGCTGGGTGGACAACTATAACGCAGATGCCGCATGCCATAGCGGCTAAGTTTAGGTTATTAAATTACATTTCAAGAAAATGAATCACATTTGATGGTTTAGAAATTTCGATAAGGTCAGTAATTAAATTAATTCGACATTCCTCAAATTTGCAAAATTAATATATTCATCACTTCTATTATTAAAATTATTCATAACGTTTGACGGAATGAGTTAAAGAGGAGAGTAGATTGATAAAACTGAAAGATTAAAATTGTTGTGCTGCCGTATAGCTAAGTGAGTAGCGCGTTCGCCTTTGGTGAAAATAGTCCCGGGTTTGATTCCTGGAGGGGGCCCCATGGGTGCTAAATGACCTCAGCTGTCAAAGTGCTTTTAAAAATATTACAACAAATACTATTATTGATGAAGCTCAGAGATTAAAAACTAAGGAGATGTAGAGTATGGGAAAATTTAAAGATGGCCAAAAGTAAGAAGTGAATGGCATCAACCTAGAATGAAAACGAAAGAAGAAAGGGAGAGTGGTAAATTAATTAGAGACCAGAACACGGAACAATTGGAACAATTCATTTTAAATGTCCTCCTTCACGAAGCTCTCGCTTTCGATAGCTGTTGGGACGTTGTTGATGACCCAAGAAATAAAAAGCACAATATTACTTTTCAACCATCGAAATCGAACGGTGTATAAGGTGTCATTGCGGCATAACAGTTCAGGAATTTACCTTAACTCCCACATCGTTTGAAAGGACACAAATTAAATTCAGTCTTTTGCACAGAAAGACGTCCAGATTTCCGTAATGAAGTCAAAGAAAACTAAAATATGTTCACATAGCTAATTTGTCATTTCGTATTCCCAAGGATGACAACGAGAATGAAAATAAAATATGAGGGTAAACAAATGATCTGAAAATACTAGCGATGGAATGCGGAAGTCATCTTAAAGATAAACGGCAAGTAAACCCATCAACATCCGATTCGAAACCGACCCGAAGATTTGTCTTCGAACAAGAAACAAAAGCATTTATTCCCAAATACGACAGGAGCCATTGTTCTTATCGCATAAAAGTTTCTTAACGACTTCATCCTAACCATTCTTGTCCAAATATCTTACCTTCCGCCTCTCTTTCGCTACCTCCTCTACTCTGCTCACTTCTTAATGACGAAGTCGAGTTCCGTGGTTGGTTTCCATACCCCCGCAGTAAGTTTAGTGTACATGCCGGCAGATGGCCACGGAGAAAGAGTGAACGAAATTTAACGGAGTATAATTGGAGGGAAAGTTTGGAATGAATAATGGTAACTTGGTCCTTGATGACAATATTAACTCAATTTTGCTATATTTTCCTTGGAGGCATGCGTCTTCTTTCAGAGACGCTCGCGTAATGAGATTCACCTCGGTTCTTCGTTGAAGTTGTTAATTACGAAAGTTTTTAGCCGAGGAAAAATGGGAAATTCCCGACTTCATTCGCAGAGCGGAATTATTCAGCTATCCATAGCGATTAAAGTTACATTCTGTCCGTTTGCAATATAATTCGGCTGAGGAACGTTAACAGAAGAAGTACTTGAGACTGAAGTGTTTGAAATTGAAGGCAGAATACTTAAGGATAACCGAGGACACAAAAAGGAGATATTGATAGTGCGAGCAATCCAAGTAAATATTTACAGATGCAAAATCAGGCGCAGCTGTAAGTTTACCCTTAAAATTATTTTTCCGTTTTAACAAATATTGGCCTCCATTAATTAAAACCGAATTTTTATTTGCTCTGATTATGGTTTGGGGAAACATGGTTCGGTAGTGTGTTAAAGAAAACTCTTTTGAAATTCAGAAACTGACTTCCAAAGTCGCACCAAAATGAGGATTGTACACCCGGGTGGTAATATTGATAGTTCCCAATTATTTGTTCTTGTTGGATCATATGACCTATTGATATCGTAAACAATAACAAATTCAGCAATTATTTATCCTTTATTTTATCTATACTTCGTTTTCGTCTTCGTTTGCACCTGAGCGACAAATAGCCTTAGCGCTACAATATTGACAGTAGTCAAATACGGTCTAAAATCTTATTTATTAAAAAGATTATTCACCAGATGAACTAGATTAAATGAACCCAGGAAACCCTCCGGTGCAGAAAATATTTACTATACGCTATATTTCGCGGTGATTGAATTTTGCTTTATTATAAATCTCTGCAAATTAAAGAAATGAATCAAACTCTTTAATCTTCTCTTAATAGTTCAAATAATATCAATAGTTAATATTTTCCTTGAAGTAGAGCACAATACTATTAGATTAAAATATATAAAATAAAATAAATAAACTTCAATTAATGAATAATTATTTGCAATCAACAAGCACATCTAATTTCCATCACTGACGGAAAAACGTGAGCAATGTTGTCACGCAAGGCTAGTATAATAGCATATAGCACTCCCTGTACCTTAGGTTCGGCACCCATAGCCTAGTAATTCTGAAATAACATTTCCGAAGATCCACTCACCGATACTTACAACCGAAATAACGCTTTCCTAGCACTATTCACATAGATTACTTTCCCTTCTAGAGCAGGGTCTCTGTCCTAGTGCGTTCCCACAGAAAACTCGAATTAGTAATTTTTAATTCTCGATTGTTCACTCCTTTTTTGCTAAAAGAACTTATGAATCTCTTATGAATTAAAGCTGTTAAAAAAAACACGCACACTGCACTCTGTACACGCTCTACATCGAAATAGTAAAAAACATTTCTATTTCAATGGTATTCGATATAGAATCCATAGCAGCTAAGAACAATGAAGTACTTTTTGGTATTTTCAGCCGATCCCACTCCAAACTATTCAATTTCTTCTTCCATTGAGATGATGTGACAAGTTCCACCTCCTCTCACAGTTTTTACACTCAAAAACAGTGAATATCCTCAGTCCTTGTGATGTAATTTTCAAATGATGAACAGCACTCACAACTCTAGGATGAATCACCACTTCCAAATACCAAAACAGAACCAAAATTTGTAATAAATCTTTCCATGTTTCCGCATATAGGCTATGGAACGCACTCCCATCGCATATTCAAACTTTTCAAATTACCTATATTTAAGAATATAATTTAATATTTTATATTACCATACTTCAAGCTCCTCCTAAATCAATTCACTACTGACAATAACAAACTTTAATTAAACCTTTCTTAACGATGAACCTTTCCCTTTTCTCCAACTTCATTTCCTTTCACTCTACCTCTCTTTTCTCACTTTTTCTTCACACCTTTTTTCTACATTTTCTTATTTCGTAAATTTTCTAATTGCAATAATACTGTTTATATTAAGTGCTTCCTATGATTTCTATGCGTTACATTTCCATAACATATCAGTAATTGAATTGTAACTTATGTTTATTTCTTTTTTTTTTCTTTTTTATTATTGATGGGTGTATGTAAGACGGGACTAATTAGTCCCGATTTCGCCCGAAAAATAAAGTCGTATATATGTATGTGGTGAAAGTTGTCAGCATTGAAATTCATGTTTGAATACGACCAATATCCCCAGACCAGTAGACGTACGCAGATGCTGCTTATTTAAACACTATTTTAATTTATAAATGAAGGAATAAAGTAAAGATATCCGGATAAGGCATGTTCTTACAATGAATTGCTAGGATAATCTGCAAATTTGTAAAAATATCTGAATGAATGGATTACCTTTCTATCGGACTACGATGCACACTGCAAAAAGTTTCTAATCCAAAGCAGAGACGTAAAAAAGTGAAGCGGGAACGCGTCTAAGGAGAGGGATTAAGAGCGCACGGAATTAAGCAAGGAATAAACAGATTGAGGAGATGATTAGAGGGAAAAAGAAGGCAAGAGAGGGAAATTGGGTTTGAGTGATGGGAGGGGCGAGAGATGCTACGAATCAGTATTCGCGGTCTGGAGAGGGTGGAGCCATTAGTAAGACAAATAAATCCATTATAAAGAGTTGGGGACGACCTTCTCGGGGAATTCATGGAGAAGGACGGAGGTAAAGGAGCGTTAAGCAGAGTTTAAGGACGAAGGATGAATATGAAAGGGGAAGAATGTTCAAACCTAAGCTGAAAAGGAGAAGGCACGGAAGGAAGAATGAAAGATGGAGAAGAATAAAGAGCTAAGAGCAGACTTCTCGTAAAAGGAAAAGGGGGAAACTCGGTAACTTTTTCTTTCGTGTAAATTTTATTGTTATAAAGAGAAAAGCATTGGTTTATCTTTCGATTTTCAAGAAAATGGGGCATCGAGAAGAGTGGCAACATTATGTCGTTTTATCAGTTTAGTTACTTGCAGGTGAGAATTCTATTCCATTTGTTTTTTCAGCTTGAACGATAACATTTTAATTCTATTTATTCAATTCAATTCTACTTATTCAATCAATACTACATTTCTCCTCGTTGTGAGAATTACTATTTTTTGTGATTATAAACTGTTCTTAGAACAACTTAGATTTTGATCATTTATACATAAATGTGTACGTTTGCTGCGAAAAGGTAAGAACAGAATTCAGTGAGTGTATAGACCACTACAAACTTTCATTTCCATTACATTACAAACCCAAGAATTCACCTTGATTGTGCATTACATTTTATACCCAATGAAATAATACCCAAAAAAAGATCGTCATTGATTGGAAAAAGGATTCGCAGAAAGTAAGACTAAAAGCATTGTAACATTTAAAATTTCAAAATATTCTAACGATTATAAGAAATTTTTGAGTTTTAACTAGGTTGATTCCTATTCACTGAATTCGAAGGAAGAACCTGATATTGTCTCATACCCAAGTATTTCAATAAAACATCCATATTGTGGCATTACGGACATCTTTACGCTCAAAATCTGAGACAACTCTTTATATAGTTAGGTTAGGCTGAGAATGATTATGAGATTAATATGCATATTACTTCATTTACGCTTATGCTTTGTATAAACTTTTGTCGCAAAATTCTTGAAAGATCATTAATTTAAAAACTTCCGCTGCTGTCCAGACGGTTCAATTATCAATTTCAAATGAATCCCATTGAATAGAGAGGACCTTGATGTAGAGGTGATTCATAAAAATAGATTTGTTTTTATTTTTACCTTACATCACAGCAACTCTGTCTGATCAGAGTTTGCTGTGGTGTAAATTAAACATAAAAATAAATCTGTCTCTTTCAACATGAATGACCATTTCAAATTCTTAATACCCGGTTCTCAGCATTATATTGCTTTGTTTGCTCATAACCTTTTGTCTCCTAATTCAAACAGTTTTTTGTTATCGTTAATTAATTAAATTGCCGAAATCAATAGGTATCTATAGGCTCTACATTTTCCCTCCAATGCCGGAAACACCTTGACGGTTTTATTTGACCAAATTTTAATCAAAGCCAAATGACGCCATTAATGAAAGCATTGCCGTGCTCTTTTATATATTATTTTACACCCTGTCACAGAGATGCAAATGACAGAAGAGCTATCTCCCTGCGGCATTATGTTGTTGGCCATGGGTCAAACTTCCACAGGAACCAAATTAGCAAACTCGTGTATGCAATTATCTTCAAATTTCTGCTGATCCTCGCCCAAGGTGATGACACTCGATGTTTATCCCAACTTAAGTAAACATTAATGTGCATGCACTGAGCCATACTTGGTTTTTCAGATGCAAATGTTAAAAACATTTTCAATAAAATATAGATTACATGGTCATGGGTCCATTTATGAGAAAATCATTAGAATATTAATATATCGCTTGAGAATATTGGCTGGATATTCATAACATAACAAAAATGTTAACTAAATAAGCATATTTCGAAAAATGTTTCTTATTATTTTGTGTAATAGAGTAATAAAGGTTGTGTAGGAATATCAAGTTTTGTTTTGCTCAACGGAATACTGTCTGAGATAACGTGTCTCAAAGTTGCTAAAAATCGATGTCTAACTGTAGAAGGCTGTGGTAGGGGGTGAAATAAATGACTATATCTCAGCAAATATTTTATCGATGGATATAAAACTTGGCAGATGTTCATAAAAGATATGGAGGTATGTTCACACAAAATGTCATTGAAATCGGTGATGGTCGAGCGGGGCATTCCTCTGGTCCACTTGACATGGAATGCCCCATCATGCAAAATAAATTTAAAGTAAATAAACATAAAAAATGTCATTCGTTTTAAATATGTTAAGAATAGAATTTAAGCTAATTTAAAAATAAATCGCCTGAAAATCAATAATAGCAAAGTTTCTGTATGAATGACATTTATTCTTCGCATAGCAATTTTTCTCAGTTCAGTTTGTTACGGGGAGAAAAAATATTCTTAAACCAAGAGCTAAATTTGAAATTCTACTGTTTAACTGTTCCTCTCTCCTATTGCATTCCCTGATTCGCGTAATGCTTACTTCTAATTTTGTACACAAATATTATAAAATATTACCAACACTATAGTAATCATTATTAATTATAACATAAATCTTAACCCAGTAACCAAATTACCATGGAACTAAACTGCCTTAAATTGCCGTAGGGCTAAATTACCGCGACCAAATCACCGGGGACCAAACTACCTGGAGAAAATTTATCCGTTTTGCTTTTTATTTTTCAAATGTTTTGCTTAATTCGCAAAAAATCTTTCAATAACTTTAGCTATGGTTATTAACGAAATAACTATTCGTAAAGTATATAATAACATTTATCAGTCTAACGAAATCCTTGCACACTGGTGACTTGGTTGTCTTGTGTACATGGAAAGTGAGACTTGAGACCATAAATGTTGGGAAACACTGCATTCAGGAATGGGCTAAGAGGGAAGTAAATTGTGAGTAAGCTCAGACCATTAAGAGAGTACTGATCTATGCATCAAAGACTTTAGCTCTAAAACGGAAGCAGAAAGAAAATCTAATCTTTATAAAATGATCAACAAAGTATGATTGGATAAAGAAGGGATTAAGATTGCTGAGATGCTTCTGAAGCAAAAAGATGGTGATATTACATAGAGATTAACCATGTCACTTATCAAGTGAATTCTATTGAACTTTAAGATTCTATCTAAAATATAATTGGGATGAAGAGGTAGAAAAGAAGATTAGAGAAGTGTTCAGGTGGAAATCTTTTGAAGTCGCGACATGCACCAGAAAATGTTTTACACATACACTACGAAATGTGATACAATCACCATCACAATAATAATGAGTTAGTAAGAGGCGAATCTTTGATTAGATTTCATAGTGTTCAATACGTCAAAGAGGATAGGTAAATTATTTTTTTGAAGGCGAAAAAAATTATAAAAGGAAAAAAGCATTTTTACAACAGCTGTAGTAGAACGATTTCATCCATAGGATTCATAAAAGATCTGACACAATTGCCAAAGACATGTAAATCATCGAAGATCATTAGAATCATGAACGATGGTAACAAAATATATAAGGATAACAAAAATTCGATTACAATATGAAAATTTTGATTTATCTTCCCAAATATTTGGTTAAATTCGATAAAAAATTGATAGACACAACACATGGGCATGAGGAAACGTTTATGCAAACAACTTGCTCTTCTTTGAATCCAGCAAGTTACCATGAGGTATTTTCTGAAGAGTTTTCTTTCATCCGGATACAAAACAAAATACTGCGGCAATTTTATTCCTGTTTCTTGGAACAATCTCCGCGTATTTGCTTGGAAAGACTTCATGCTCTCGGAATAGTAAATTTCTAGTTCCCAAAATTCCTTTTTCTCTCCCCATAACGTTCCACGCCCTCGCCTCAAGGAGGAAATCAAAGGATGGGACGTAAGAGGGGTAAAAGATAGCTCCCGCAATTCGGACGGAAACGAAACAAATCGAATACAGTGTATTTCGATCCACCTTCAATCCATAACGCTCGAGGAAACATAGGGGAGAAGAGGGGAGAATTCGGCGGTTTAGCGATGACGAGGAAAACGGGAAACCAACGTGTAGAATCTGCTTTATTTGGAGAAATCCCGGGAAATTATACTTCAGAAACCTTTAAAGAAAAAGCAGATAAAGGCAGTCAAATGTGTAACATTATGATCCGCGCAACAAACCACACTATTGTTTCAAGAGTATCGTTGAAAAGGTTGTTGGAATTGGTAATATGGAATATGTAGTAGAGTCCGTATTAAATATTTCATGCAGTAAAATAGTGTATTGAGACGAATCTAATAGGATATATTCTTCCCTACCGGGATCCTCGAAAATCGGGGGTCCGTCTTACAAATCAATGCAAATTTAATTGCATACCAAAATCTAAATATCTACATTTACATACATCTACATAAATACCCTGCAAACCGCCTTTCGGAGAGTGGCAGGGAGATAAATGAATGTCTGTTCGAGTACATAGTGAAAGGCTGCTCAATTTTAAGTCAACATTATCTCAACTCACAAAATGTTCACGGCTTTTCATGGTTCGTTAAGTGATAAAAATGTCAGTTTTTATCGATATCGACTATTATTCAAAAATGATTAATTTCGCTTGTGAATTATTCCTAAGTGAAGTAGGAAAGACATTAGAACGTCTTGGAATCGGGTTTGTCCCATATTCGTGCAAATACGGCAATAAAATCATAATCGGCATTTGAAAGGTGTTTACTTTGAGTATTATGAATTTACTCATACTATTCAAAGCAGACACTCCACTGGGTATTTAGGATAAATTAATTGAGAATAAGTGAAGTGATGAAATAATGGCGATGAAATTCGTCGAATAAATTTCTTCCAAATCAAACATCTCGTGTTATTCACATCAGCTTCGAAAAGTTTACCCGAAAGCACAACATGTTTTGACTAATTTACCTTTTGAAAATGAATATATATTATTTTAACGATGTTTACGCTCAAAATGAATTACGAGGAGCTTCAAATTATACACACGTTTAGATGAAACCAAGGAAATCGACAAATCTAAGCTGGAAAATCTTTCAGCATTCAAAATATATTCCGATAGAGGTACGGTTATGAAACCTTTTAGGCAAAAATATCTTAACCTATAATTTAAATATCGATTAAAAATTCGATAGAGGTTCCGATCCAAGAAGTTTCTTTATATAAAGGTTTACGTTCCATCTTTGGCGGAATTGGTCTTGCTTGGTTTATTTTGCGCGTTATAAATAATACTTTAAGTGTCGCTATAAGAGGCTTTCGAAAGTCCAAACCACCTGTTTGCAATCGAGACCTTTCACCCAGAACTACCTTTGATTTTATGATAATAATATGAACGTAAATAAAAGGAATGACATTTATTCTTCGCATAGCAATTTTTCTCAGTTCAGTTTGTTACGGGGAGAAAAAATATTCTTAAACCAAGAGCTAAATTTGAAATTCTACTGTTGTATAAAGATTTTATATCTCTATTGCAAACAGTAATATGATTTCTTTAGTAATATGATTAGTTTTATGTATAAAAAATCTGAGAAAAGAAGGAAAATATTCGGTAAAAGTAGCCATGAAGATAGGTCCCGACAAAGAGAAACAGTAAGCACTTCGGCCAGCTTATCATTCGATAACTTCCTACGTTGCCATGGGGAGTTTCTTTCGTTACATAGTAAAAAGGTAAGAACAGAAACACTCAGAGTGGCTGAGTGAAGATAATAAAAGTAATTGTAAACTAAATTAAGAGAACGATTTCCAAAACTGTTGCATCTAATGGTTTAGATTATATAGATGGAATCCTTAGAAAAATCTGAAATCTTGTATGAATAAATGTGATTCTAAAATGTAGCTGTGAAGAAGTAGTAACTATATTCGAAAGTCGAGATAAATTTCCAAATGAAGTAGATGATGTGTTCAATAATGTTTTGATTAATTACTTTAACTACATTGCATTTATTCTCATAGGTTTTTTATTTTATTTTGAATTCATTTTAGATTGTACTAGATAATCGTACTCTTATTAGTAACCGCTGTCAGACTTAGTATATAACTGCGGTGGGAAACCAATAATAAATAAAAAATAATAATAAATAACAATTTTAACATGCCGGCAGTAGAGAAGAGACGATCCCATTAACATTGGGCAGCAAGTAGAGTCACCCCTTAACTCTATGTTTTCCCCTTCATGTTAGAAACATCGCTTTTCGTCTGCTCCTCCTCCCCCAACTCCTCAATCTACCCTCTCGTACGAACCCTCTCTGGGCCCTACCCCTAGAAGTCTCATTTCCTCCCTTCTTTATCGAACACTTTGCTCCATCTCCAGAACGCTAACTCCATTTCACGGCGGGAGAACCTAACGCTGGTTGATAGGAAAGGGGAGGGAAAGGGATGGTCTGGATGCGAGAGGGGGAATGGGATGGGTGAGTGGGAAAGAACAGACAGGCAATCGGCTGAAGGAAGAAATCGAGACTATGAAGTCCCTTCCTGAAGAAAAAGGTAGGAGATGGCGTAGACTGTAAGGAAATAAAGATTGAGCGGAGAGAAAAAGGTGAACAGATTTTATCAGCGTGACATTGAGACTTTGAAGTCCCAGATGAATTCAAATATAAAATAAAAAATTGAAGTGAGAAGAAGTTATCGACTATGAGAAAAAAGAATGAATAATAAGCAGACATGGAAATGTATTCATAAAGGCCTAAAATTGGGACCTAAAAGTACCTTATGGCTCGAGACGGGTTGGAAAGAGAGGAAAAAAATTGTTGGAATTAAAGAATAGGGAAAAAGGATAGAGAAAGGCTGACGGGCTTGAGGTTTTATATGGAACAAACTTGAGACTCTCAATTCTCTTGTGACGCAATGGACTTAAAAGTCTTATTTAGGTCAACATATCATAACATAAAGTAGCGTTAAATTCAATGCTGGTACACGTGGGTGTATATAAGGCTTCATAAATATCGACACAGAGACTTGAAAGTCTCCTTAAGATACCACTCTTGTTATACACCTATCACAGAGTGATAGAAGACAGAGTTGAAGGTGTAGACAGCGGCAATGGAGTGAGAGTGTGTGAAAACAGGGATACAGACGAGCGAATCAGCGTAAGAACGGTAACTGAAGGTGGAAGGGGAGGCAAGGGCAGGTAAAGGGGGAACGGGGTGAGGAGGAGGAAATGAAGATGGAAGAAGGGGAGGGAATTAAAAGGGCAAGATGAGGGAGGGTATTGGAGGTGAGAGGAAGAGTGTGGAAGGTGGAGGGTAAGAGGCGGAGAGTAATGGAGGATATGGTGAAAATGGAGTGCAGAAATATAAGAGCAGTGGGGTGCAGAGGGGAGATAGAGAGTTATAGGAGGAAGATAGTTTACAGAGAAAATATGAGCGTGGATAGATACGATACCCAACAGATATGGTTAAGGAAGGCTCAGAGAGTTTTCAGAGATAATTTACGTAAAGTAGAAGCGCAAAGTGATTTAAATAAAGTGAAAATATGAGAGGAAGGTTATAAATAAATATATAAAGAAGAGATTTAAATTATGTAAATTAGAGACGAGAATAACACATAATTAGAGACGAGAATGTGTATAAATCAGAAATGGTGGATCATAGAAACCTAGGTAAATTCACAAGTTGTAGGAAATTCTGCTAGGGTTCTCATGCGGTAAGCCTGTCATAATGTTGCTCTTCAACATACTACAACCATTACATACTATAATAAATTAAACCTTGATATAAATTGTTTAGTAAATTAGATTTTTCAGTCCAACATTTCACCTACCTACTATTCGCAAATAAATTAAATGCATTGTAAATATCCGAGGAAATATAAAATGTATTTTAACACGATATTCAATATCTTAATTTAGATTATCGAAAAATAAAAAAGTTCGTGGAGAAAAGTGTAAAGATAAATGGGAGAATGGGGATTTAAAGCATAAGGGATAAAGCACATCGAACTTAGAGTAATTCTTTCTTATCCTTATTCCCATCATTTATGTCCTCTGCTTATGATGATTTGATGATTAGTGACGATAATAACGAATAATGTTTTGCGCTGATTTTCAAGACGGAATGCCCTTTTTGCTGGGTGAAGCGGGCACACACACGATCATTCTCTAAGCAAGAAAATCCGATTAGCCGGGACTCGATCCAAGGACCTTGGTGTTGAAAGAACGCACGCTAATCACCGTGAATTGGTTAGCGTTCCAAGGCCGTTGGAATAGATAATGTGATGTAATAAAGCAAAGCAAATGCATACAATGTTCAGGGGTTCCTACAAATAGATCATTCCTTTCCTAAGACATAAACGAGTGACATAACTGAGCAAATTTAAAAATTAGAAATTCATGGAAAGAGAAGGATTTCCAGTTCTCTCAAAAAGATGATTTCGCCGTAGAATATTCTCTTTAAATGTAAACCGATGCATAGCTATAAGGCCAGAGGAAACCCATCTTAAGGTTAATGAGGAAAGCGTTTCCTCATAGTACGATCAAGTAACAAGATTCCTTCAAAAATTTAGCACTTTTCCGAGAAGATACTTAATGTACCCTGGATTTTACGGATTATTGAGTTTGCGAGAGTAATTTATCGCACGAGAAAATCGATAATTGCTACCATCGATAAAATGTGTACTCCATCGCTTTCCCCATAAAACCAAACTGAGCCCGTGTGGAAGTTCCTTATTACTGAGCGACGGAAATATCGTTTATGAAATAATTCTCATAACATATACCGAAATATTGATCTAAAAAAAGGGATTTCGCTAAGAAAAAGTTTGCCAATGGTAGATATTACATAAAGACGAAAAAAGTTATTTGAAATAAAATTGGGATCATCATCATCATATAAAAATACGTCGATAAAGCTTCTATAAAATATCCACGTGATTTATCTTCCTTACTTTGAAATACTGTTCATATAAACTGATAATGGAACAGCCATTTTCTTATCGAGGAAACAAATCTGTAAATGGTTGATTTATAAGAAAATACTAAAATTTAAAAAATGATATCAGTTGCGTATTAAAATATTCAAGGTTTATTTATCTTGCCGATACATTTTTTTAAAGAATTCTCGTCGATTAAATAACAGATATAAAAAAACTTTATGGGCTCCCGAATAGCTAAGTGAGCCAAGCATTCGCCTTTGATGAAGTTCTGGGTTCGATTCTCAGTGGAGATCCACGTGAAAATTGGCTTGAGCTGTCGAAGCACTTTTAACAACGCTACTAAAAAACTAATAAATTTTGTGCATTGAGGCTCTATAATAGCGATTTGCTCAATTTTTATTGCACAGCTTCTAAAATTTTAACTCTGGTCACCTCATGTATTTCATGTTAAATAAACCTTACAAAAGCAATCATTCAGTGAAGCATGAACTATGGGAAGTTTTTCTTTATTTTACAAGTAATATTCCGCAACGCACCTTTAAGCTCACGAGAGATCCTACATGACATATTGCTGGTATTAAGTAGAGGAAGATAAACGGACTGACCGATGCTCCTTCCACGCGCCATTGTAAACCTCCTCACGTTCGACCTTCTGGTGTGTCCACGCACCACTAAACGAGATCACTCGTTTGATTAGCCATCAGAGTGAATGGATCATCGCTCTCTTCTGTGTCAATATTCGAGTCTTTCACGATGGCCCTCTGTTTAAAAACCAGTTCCTCATCCCATTCCTCAGAGGCTCTATTCCTAAATAATACGTTGACCCATACGAAAGGATTGTATTGAGATGTGCCATCACTATATATATATATATATATATTAGAAATCTTAAAATATCTGCACAAGAATTCGCCTAGTTTATCCAGATACTTACCAAACCACCAGATTGAAACATGAAATGAAAATCTAATAAATTACCCAATGCGTAGACTAAAACGATTTGAATATTGCCCTATTTACGTGGGAATTAAAAGTTTTAAAAACTTACTAATTGCACTTATGGAAAGTGTAGTGGAAGGTGTAGTTTGAATTTTCAGCTATTATTGCCGGAATTGAAAGAAATGCTGACAGAAAAATGTTTATATTCTATCAAAAAATACTTACAGTAACCCTAATACAACATCTATCGCATAGTTAATGTATATAAAAGGTTGTACTTTGTGTGTATATAAATGGTGTAATATTAAGTGTTCATGTAGAACTATAGTGTATTACAATAGTATAATGTATACCTTATTATAAAGATTTAAAATGAAATGAGTTATTTAAAGGAATTGCATAACAATTACAATATATTATTTATAGTATGATGAATATCATTGTGATGTGAAATGTATAAGAGGGATGAATGTGTTGTAATATGTAAAACATTGCGAAATTGTAAAATAAGTTTAATATGACGAGACATCAGTTCGCTTTCGATATCCTTACTGAAAATCTATGTGAATCTTCTATATCAATTATGCAGTATTACTATTATATGTTGGGAAAAAATAGCGTAATTGACCATTGGTCTGCTCCATCACATTATGGTTTCATGTGATAGATTTATGGCATCGGACCTCGAGCTAAAACCGAATAGCAAACATTTTCAAATTAGCAAAACACTTAAATTATTACATTTTTATTTAAAGTATTAGTTTTTGTTGAATTCTTTTCCGCAGATCTTTCACGCCCCACCTTACATAAGTATAATAGTCAAATAAGCTTTATTTGATTTCGACCGCGATTACATTTCATAATGAGTTCCTAAAATTTCCTCTTTTTGTTGTGAGATCAAAGTGAGCATGTTAATTCTTTTTAAATCCATTCATTAGCTCAAATCCTTTCCATTCTTTTCCTCCTCGCCAGTTTCGCATCGATCAACACTTATGTCATTCACTCCCCTCCAACGGAGAACTATACAATTGGTTAAAGGAAAGGAAGGTAACTTAGTAGGTTGTAAAACCTACGAAAATCCCAAAGGAATAACAGGTGTGAAAAATAGCGACACGACTGGGACTCGAACCCAGGTCTCCCACTTTCCGGGCAGGTATTCTAACCACGCGGCACGGTAGTTCAGTGGTTAGAATACCTGCCCGGAAAGTGGGAGACCTGGGTTCGAGTCCCAGTCGTGTCGCTATTTTTCACACCTGTTATACAATTGGTTTTCCTCATTCTTATCATTCCTCACAGTGTCTTGATGTCTCCAACTCTTCCTCACCCTTCCTGATTTCTAATTTCTTCTTATCGAACTTCTGCATAACCCGAAATTAACTTTTGTATGTTAGCGTGATTACAATTATATTTCCCTAATTTTCCATTATACCCATAGACGGTACCTGTTATGCAAGTGTTGACCCAGATTTCGAGATTCGAACTGTGGTCACGGAGTGGGTGCTTTTTATCATTTGCCTTTGTGCATTTTAGGAATCACGGTGCCAGACTTGGAGCTGAAGCTATCTCGTGAGTTGATCTTCTTTATTGCGAAAGAGATATTACTCGGTGAACAAGAGAATCTTGAATCTGTTTCATCCGGGAAAGCGTCGGTTTTGTTAATTTGTTTATTTACCTCGACATACGTTTTTAAGCAAACAATGTCGTTAGCAACCAATCTTCTTCTGAATGAAAATCTGTGAAAGACAACATGGTTGGTCGCCAAAAATTGTATCAGAAACAAATTTTTTTTAACTTCACCACTGCTGTTTCAGTGATGCAAGATATTTTTCGTGATTTCATCTTTGACCAACAAAATAAATTTGAAAATATATTACGATCCACTATATATAATCAGACATCTCAAAATCAACAGTTTCCGTGTTGACGATCGTAGAACGTACGCAGACAAGTATGCAAAATCTAGTTCCCCTGAGAGTTCCTTGGAATACTTTCCCCGAGTTTACTTTGCAGCTCTGGTTCGCCACATCACAATTTTCGAGTGGAGCACAGCTTTGTGAAATCCATCCGCCGCCAAAGCTTTCGCTCCATCCACATGTAAAGATACATCGAACATGAAGCATTCTCCAGCGAGACGAAAGTAGAAGAAACGCATAATGCTCGAGAAAGAATACGAACGCTTAAGGAAATTCTCGAGGCAAGGGTTTTGATTGCAGCGGGTACCGTTTAGAAGAAACCGAGACGATTAACGAAAGGGAATTGAGAAGGGAAAAGAAATGGGAAGGCGGAAAGAAAGAGTTGAGGATGGTTCCATTCGGAATGGCAAGATGGCGCCTCGGGAGGATTTCGGAAGGGATGAAAAGAAGGAATGGGTGGGGAAGAAGAGCTTTAGGAGGACAAAGTGTTCCGGAAGTGAATAGGAGAAGGGAAAAGAGGAACGTATGGAGAGAGGAAATGGGTCTCCCGTACTGTGGTGGTAATCTTGTTCGCGAATTGGCAGAGCATAAGGAAGACAATTTTGTCTTCGGTTCAGCAGAGAAATGGGACGAATGCGGAAGAGAATGATGAGATAGCGTGAGACGTATAAGAATGGACGGAGGAAAATTGAAATTTCTACTGACTGACATCCACAGGACCATCAACATAACTGTAAGTGCATAAACTGATTCATTCTGGTCATTCATGTCTTCTCCGTGAGCGATATGGGACTAAGAAGATAAAATAAATTTCCACTGCCTAAATAGTGCTGGAAGTTTCATACGAATTTCTTTATTATTAAATATGGTGAACTTTTTATATTCATCGCATTCAAATTCATTTATAATAAAGTAACAACCGATACTCCAGTTTTCTCGAACAAGCCAGTAATTTGTAACAATAGTAAATCAAAATCAATATGCAATCGAATGCACCCTAATTAGCCACCTTGTGATGCACCCAGACTAACTGCAGCCTAGATTAAGTAAACAAGCAAAAGCTATGGAGCAAAGTTACGATCAAACAAATAACCACATAAGTAAGAGCAGCTCGACTTATAATCCTGGACCTTTGGTCTAGACACACAAAATTGATTTTGAAGGCATAAGCTAGGGTAAGATCGAGAAAGCTAACAGATACTTCAAGAATAATATTATATCAACTCAGGCGCGCTGCCGTTTGGGTGGCTGACGGCCTTTTGCCCTTAAGATGCTGAGAGTATTTCCTTCAGAACCTAATCCTCAACCGTGTTAAAACATACATTTTGATACTTACAGCATTATCTTTTTGTGATAAGAATCTATAAATTCACATTACAACTTAAATTCAAAATATCATTGGCCACAACCCTTGAGTTCGCACCCCAAGCAAATATACAGCATGCGCTCCTACGAGTATCTCTACAGGGAAAAAAATTAATTAAATCTAAACAGCTTAACTGTTTATATTTTACTGTATGGCATTTAGTTGTGTATACGTGAGAAACTATAGAACACTTTCCATTGAATAAATTAATAATTCTTTTGAGCAAAAACCCGAAAGTTTTATTTTGGAAAAAATAGCGTAATTGACCATTGGTCTGCTCCATCACATTATGGTTTCATGTGATAGATTTATGGCATCGGACCTAGAGCTAAAACCGAATAGCAAACATTTTCAAATTAGCAAAACACTTAAATTAAGAAAAATAATGAAAGAGTTTATCTGCACACTATGAATAATATCATTATTTCACGATATTTGAAGAATATTTTAGCTTTCGATTATAGCTCCCTTATGTTTGAGAATCAACTGAATTTTTTTCTCAAAACGAAGAAATTTCTGAGAAATTTTTCATTTTGAGAAAAAATTTCAGAAAATATACTAGCAGCAAAAAGACAAAACTGAGGATTTCGGAAGATACCTCTCTGCATAATCATTGCAAGTTGGATCCTCATTCCTCCACCGTTAGGGGCCATAAGTTTTGGAGGGGGATGAGGTATTTGTCAAGATGAGGAGTGGGGTAGTTTCCTTGCTTTCCTCTCTAAGTCAGAATACTGTCAGTGAAACAAGCCCACATAAGAGCAGACTATCCTATACATAATATTTTACGAAACAGCAAAAAAAGAGCAAAACGTATACTATTATTATATTACTCATACTTAAATCACATCTAAGAACAAGACAGAGACATTAGTGAATGAAAATTTAATTTTTCTCCTGTACCAAAACCTGTACCAAAAAACTTCAATTCATCAAGATACGTCGACAGGAACTTTGAAAGATGGAACAGGCAATTATCCCAATTCTCAAAGCGAATATAAAGTAGAACTCAAAAGTGTACAGACAATTTTTCCGTTCAAATTTTCTTAATCGAGGCTGTAATGAAGGTAGTCCAGAAACGACCCTGTAATTATTTCATTGAAAGTAACATGAGAGATAAAAGTCAAGGACTAATGTAAGCCGCAAAGTCTGTCGCTTTATCCCAAAAGTTCACAATCTTCACGTCTTGGTAACAAAAAAATAAAGACTTTGATAGACAGTACTTATTTGCCAAGAAGAATATCGCAATTTGTTTTTATCTCTTTCCGCCACCTGTCAGCATGTTCGTGTCCAACCTAAATAGACGGTAAAAATTTACCCTTAAATCTTTTCATATCTTTGGTGAATTGCTTTCAAATATTCTGCGCCATTCCTCGTACGTGGAAAAATCATTCCAATTCAACCCCCAATCGTTTAAACCTTTTATACTCATAAAATTATTTTCTTCTACTGTTTTAGCTCGCCAGAAAATCTTTCCAGGCAAATTAATTACTTAAGATCGGAGTTTAGCCATCAAATTACGCTAACGTCTCATCAGGCTAGAAAATGCTTCAATGAGCGTCAACATTACAACTAAATCTTTTTCGAGTATATTTGGGCTTAAAGATGAATTTGCACAATTTTGATATTCCTGTAAAAAAATATACTCAACGTAAAAAAACAAACTAACAAAAAGTTCTTTCCGACAACAAAAATTTCTCATTGATTTTGAGCTGTACGTCAAAGATTATTGATAAATGCTGAATTCCTATCATCATCATATGATTAATATATTTACATAAAATTACTTTTTATAAAATAATGTGAAAGAAACATTGTCTTGTTTATGGAAGAAATTAATGAAAATTTCAAATAATGACATTAACATTTGAAAACGACCAAAAAATGTAAACTAAACTATGTCGATTGTCCACATGCTTCATCCAACGCCATTCCGCAAATTAGACTAAAATAAGGAGTTCGTATTTTCTGAAAAAGAAATTGAGGAGTGATAATCTATCCATTACTTGACTATGCATTTCATCAGAAGCCGTCTTGAGAAGAACCTGTGGACTTCATTTTTGAGATGAGGAAACGTACTTGCGTACAAAGTTATTGCTTAAGTTTTTGGCACATGTATTTCAGGATATCGTCTAAAGAAGAATCATTACGTGTTTATGAGAAAAAAGTAAAATAAAAATAGAAAAGAGAAATAACACCAATTCTTTAAGCCAAATTTTAACCAATTAAGAATAAGCATTACGAACCATTTTGTAGGATGAATGCTTTTATTTCCATAAAATCTTAGTCCTATGGTTTTGATTTTTCCACGATTCGGTATCACAAATAAATAATAAAAATCAAATATAAAGATGTGGAAAATAAAATTTCGTCTTGTCTCAGTTTCTTCCAAGTAATAAACAGCAATATTCTATCTAGTTTAATTCTTCGGATTGAAGATAAATATCAAAATTAAAGAACACATAGAACGAAATGTTGTTGATAAGATACTGTAGGGATATGTCCTTTTGTAAAGAAAGTTTTATATTATAATATTGTAACAGAAAAAAAATTAAATAAAATATCACTATGTCAAACTTAAAAGGTTAGAAAGATTTGAGATACCCAGAGTTGATTTCTTAGACTCCGATTTAAGCGCAACAGCCGCAGTCAGACGAGATGTTGCAATCACATGCAGAATTTACGCTTCGTTATCGGTTAATTTTACGGAGAAGACATCCTAGCGATGCTCACTAGGTGGCAGGATTATCGATCGAATTCAGAGGCGACCTGTTGAAAACTGGGGCGCCATGGAGGAAACCAATACACGGGCTCCAGATTCCGTTCCTCAACTCGTGGACGTGCGCTGATTAACATAGACAAATTCGCCGGCCGAAGCAAAAGCCGGGGCCAAAGCAGAAAATAAGCATAGAGTTCCTTCGGAAAGGCTTCGGATCCTGATTAGGTATTCAGAGCGGATTTCCAGAGATAATGCAGATTAAGAAAGAGGCGGAAAATTCCCAGTCTGAAATTAAATCGAATTTATTATTGACGGGAAGCTGGGTTGGAGGAAAATTGTGCCAAGAATATCACCGCCTTAATTCTCTACCGAAATTCCTCTAGAGCAATAATCTTCATGCATACTCCGCGTAATCCAACAGTGAACGTAACTAATGCAGTCAATGACTTACTCGGTGTAGAAACTTACTCTTCCTAAAAAAAATGATTTCCAATGATTTCACTCAACTATTATAGAGTTCAGCTAACCAATCAATCGTGTAATTTGGTTTAGATAATTAGTGTATGATCTGATATTTTCTTCATTGAGACAAGTACAAAATAAAAGAAAATACGAAAGCATCAAATTCAACCAGTCAGTTGATTTCCAGTCAATGTTATACGGTAAATCATTTATGAATATGAGGAAAAGTAACGGCCCAAGGACGCTGCCTTGCGGTACTCCCGAGTTAATATGTACCCCGTTCGACACGCTACACCCTATTCTGACCCGTTGCTTCCTGCCCTTTAAGAAAGCTGTTATCCAATTTACAACTCGGTTATCAATACCTAATCGGTAAGTTTTATTTATTAGTATGTTGTGTGGGACAACATCGAATGCTTTCGATAGATCTATTACTATACCTTCTGCATCTACGCCTTTATCGAGTGAGTCCGCTATATCTTGCGAGAGTGATAATAGCTGTTGTTCACAAGAGTAACCGTTCCTTAAACCAGCTTGCCCTTTATAAAACCATCCTCTTCTCTCTAGTACTCCTCGTATATATTGAGTTACCAGTTTCTCCATCTGTTTGCATACTACTGACGTTTAACTGACTGGCCTGTAGTTTTTAACATCGGTTTTATTCCCTTCTTTGTAAATGGGTACAACTGTAGCTGATTTCCATTCTTTAGGTATTTTGACTGCATTTGTATTCGCAAAAACGAAAATATTTGTTTTTAGTGCAGATTTCATAAGATTCGTGAGGGAAATTTTATTATTCATTTGTAGAAGTTTGTTTAAAATCAGTAAAAAGGAAAAATAGTTAATTATGGAGAATACACTGAAACACAAATAAAAGGATAGTCACCATAAATAGAGTTTAGGCTCTGAATATAGTCCGTGGTTGTAAAAGAATGAGTATTGTAATTTACAATAAAGACATGCATTAGAAGGTTAAAATTCCCTCTGCTGCAATAAATAACAATGATTCAACGAAATTGAGGAATGCGTTACGTTCTCTGAGTAATTTATGCAAGGAAGGCTTGCAATACATCCTCAGCTTTATGCTTCCAAATTCACAGAACGTGATCCTTTACTTGAGGCAGGAGTTAGAAATTCATACACTCCTACAACGTGACTCTTTTATAATATCCGAGCCAGTTGTTCTAATTGTGTATTTCATTTGAATCTTTATACCAATTAACTCGATCGAGGCACTAACTTTGCGAAATGCCAAATTCATGCTCAGAATTGGTAAACGGAAGCATAATTACCTCTCATGATGCAGAATTATCCATCCTCTTTAGTATGCGAAGCAAGATGAGGGCATTTATTGGAGACAAAGCAATTTCAGCAGTCACGGTAATGTTATCCTGAAAAGAGACGATTTCCACGTTTTGAAAAGATTAAAGCATAAAAGCGCAGGGATTGGAACAAAGGACTACGTCACCGGAAAAATTTTAAATTAAAGGAATTTCTAAATTGGATTTAGTTCTTACCATTCATTCCTAAACCTAAATTCATATTACACTTTCAACAGGTACAAAAAAAGAATGCATACTGTGCTGCAATGTGATATAAAATGTTACAAATAAAGAACTTATAGATGGTCGGCTAGATTCAAGGCAATGACCGTTTGAAGGAGTTTCTAGCATTTTGAAAGCCATAAATAAATCAATTAATTACTTTTAACCTCTTCTTGATTTTAACACCAACAATTAAGTAAGATATAGACGAAAGAGCATTTGTGTAAAAACAAAAATAAAAATCGGAATTCGCGGACCAACCAATTTATATCTTGAATAATCTTGATATAAATTCTACATTCAAGTTAACCCAATTATTTTTAAACCATTAAAATTGAACGTCTTTTTGTTCATTGAGGAATTTGTATGAGAGCAACTGAGAAAAAATTCCTGAAACGATTGGAATTGCCAATGTTAAGCATAACGAAAACAAAATAAAAAGGAATAGAAAAGGTGGATTTTTGATAGAAAGAACCCTTTCCAGATCAGTGCTAGTTATTTATACCTCATTCCGTATTCAAAACAAATTCTGTTGGCTGAATTCTTTGGGCATGTTTTACAAGAGCCGAAAAATGTTCGATCTCCAGCCAACAGTAATTAGCACACAGAAAATCCGGTGAATAATGAGTAACATGAGATCCGATACATCCCTAAGGATTAGCACGGGATTTCTCAAATCCTCTGAGGCATCTTGCCAAGATTCTCTGGAATTTCCAGGCTCTGTGAAGCAATATCGGCGTAGGGTCAAGGTTACAATGTTCCACACACTGTAGGATTAACGCTGTCCTGGGATTAGAGCGCGACGTTTTAAATAATTGCATAATATGGCTACAGATGTATTTGTATTATTACTTGGATTATTCAGAACTTTAAAAATTATAGGAAAATTACAGCGGAAAAATTCTTGTTTTGGGGCTCACCGTTAAAAGTAGTTGAGATATGTAAACTAATAAATGAAAAGGAAGAAAGATTAGGAGCATTTGGAATGTGGGCATGAAGGAATATGATAAGGATTAGATGGATGTAAAGGGAGAGCTTAGAGGAGAAATGGAGAAAGTGTCACGAGGAATGTATTAAAGAATAAAAGGGAAACAAATTGGATAGAAAAGTTGACAAGAAGAAAATGTAGACTGGCGGACGTAACGGAACAAATAGTGAACGGAGAAAAAAAGTAAAGACGCAGGCGGTAGCTATTGTGGACAACATCAATATGGAAGGAAAAAATACTAGAATTACGAGGTTGATAGAAAATGTGATGGCGTGCAGGGTTATTATAAGAATATCTAGAAAAGAGGAAGATTACTAAAACAAAATTGGGAAACGCTTTCTGAACAATTCAACTTCATAATGATATCGTATATGTTTAAATGACTCAGCTCGGACCTTTTAAGAAAAGCGCTAGATTCACCATCGATGTAGCACTAGTTCGCCAGAGAGTACGCCGTCATTTTTCAGAGATGCATATATCGATGTTCAATGATAAGTAATATATTACTGTTCTGTTAAGTATAAGCGGGAAAATTGTACATCCTCATCTTAAACCATTCGTTATTTAATATAATATTCCTTGGAGTGATGGAAATACATCATAAAGATGTAATTAAATAACATGTGTATACAACATAAAAATGTGTTTTAACTAAGGATGTGGTCGAAAAATTCAAAATACGATCAAATCTATGTGTTAATAAAATGAATACGAACCAGTAACCTCAATGTATGCTCGATTACGTGTGTGATCGGTGTTAATAAAAGATTATTAATAAATAAGTACTCTCAAATGTGTCATCCCTCAGAGTACAACTACAGTAGAACCCCGGTAATCCGGACACGCGCTAATCCGGAACCCTCGGTAATCCGGACGGTCAATGGGGAGTTATGCAAACCCGCAGCAATAATGTTGTGGTAAATAACTTGCTCAGTTTGACTTGAATTTAATTTATTTTGAATTAAATTTATTTGATAGTTTTTATTTTGACTATATTAAGTTATAACAAATTAAAAATTATAACAAAACCTTCGGACAAACAAAATTGTGTGCGGAGTCCGATGACGGGCCACGAATGATGACTTTACCGAGTGAGATGAGGGATGATGAAGCCGAGGGACTGACGAGTGATTGAATTTGTGAATGAGATTTATACACAAAGTTATATTGTGAGGTACCGTGAAACCCCTTCCGTCCTTCTCCGTTCTTACGAACCCCCACCGCCCTCAATGTAACTCGGTTCTTTCGATTTTCTGTACCTTCGTTCAGTTTTCGCCGTGTTTTTTCAACCTTAAATTACGTCTTTCTGTTCCGGTCCGACTGTTAAGTGATTGATGGCGTCTCGAAAGCATTAAACCCTCACATTAGAGGACAAAGTGAAAATCATTAAATTGATAAACAGTGGTCATAGCTACGATGCGATTTCCAAGACGTTCGGAATCGGAAAGTCAACAGTTGGTGACATCAAGAAAAATAAGGACAGCACAATGAGATTTGTCAGCATTACAGAAAGTGGTTCAAAGGTGCGTAAAACTATGAAAACGGTAGATAACGTTGCACTAGAAAATGCCGTTTACTTATGGTTTATTCAACAACGGCGGCTTCACGTACCGATAAGTGGTGAAATGATTTGTGAAAAAGCTCTATTTTTTAACCGACAAGTGACGGAAAGTGACCAGGGTTTTGTTGCCAGCAAAGGGTGGCTGGACAGATTTAAACATCGTCATGGGATCAGGCGTCAACCGGGGATATAAGTAACCCAAATAACCGGGGGAAAGCTTTCTAGTAATGAAAGTGCAATTGAGCCATTTAGAATCGAGTTACTACTGCGTGTAATCAATGAGAAAAATCTGAGTTCTGAACAAATTTACAATGCCGACGAATCAGGGTTGTTCTGGCGAATGTTACCTAACAAAACTTTAGCTGATCTTAATGAAAAAGTGGCACCAGGAAGGAAAGTAATCAAAGCAAGGATTACATTCATGCCGTATGCGAATGTGGCTGGCAAACATAAGCTTCCTTTGTTTGTTGTCGGAACAGCCAAAAAACCCCGAGCCTTCAAGTCAGTCACGCTCCCTGTATGCTATCGTGAGCAAGAAAACGCTTGGGTCACACGAGAATTGTTCTTGGAGTGGTTTAAAACAGAATTTGTTCCAACAGTTCGACAACATATGAAATCCGTCAATCTACCCCAAAGAGCTTTATTGTTGTTGGATAATTGTCCTGGCCATCCTTCCGCAGAAGAACTATGCACTGATGACGGTGAAATTTCCGCAATGTTTTTACCCCCTAACACGACTGCGCTGATCCAACCCATGGATCAAAATGTTATTCAAAACATCAAGCTGAGATATCGCAAGTTGCTTCTTACGAGCATTCTCAATGTTCCTGTGCACAATGAAAACTTGGAAAATCCACTGAAAAAAGTAAATTTAAAAGATGTCGTGTTCAGTCTTGCTAACTGTTAGGCATCTGTGTCTACATTATTGATTGACATTTCGTGGAAAAATTTGCTTCCCAATTTTATTGATTCTGAAGTTGAAGAAACTGTGCAAACTGAAGAAATTCAGCTTGCACCGCTCATTAATCAATTACAAAACTCGAACCCGATTTCTAATCCTGAAGCCCTCCAGTGGACTGTTGAGGCTGACGACAGTTTGGCTCGAAACGAAATTTTAGCAGACGACGAAATTATCAGGACGGCAACAGCAGAAGATGATGATGATGATGACGACGGCACCCCTATAAACTCCGTCAAATTTCTCATTCTGAGGCTGTGGCGGCACTCAATACTTCAGTACAGTGGGCTGAAGAGCAAAATTTTGAAGTACATGAAATTATGCTCCTCAGACGGTTAAGAGACCGCGTATTTGATTTAAAAATGAGAACGGCCGCCCAAAAGAAAAACACGGACTTTTTTGGATACTGATTTTGTTCATTTACTTTAAATGTTGTAATTATGAATGTAAAATATGTATGTAGTACCTATACAATACAACCCTTGAGAAAAATAACGTGTTTTACGTTATTTTTTAAAAACCTCGCTAATCCGGAATTCCCGCTGATCCGGACGTCCGTGTGTCTGAATTCGTCCGGATTACCGGGATTCTACTGTAATGATTTAGACGTTGGGCAAATCTGCAATAAGAGCAACTGCCGGAGCCACAAAACTAAAGTATCGTACAAAAGGGTTACAACTGAGGCAGACCCATGTCTTGTGGCTTCTCAGAACATTAAGTACTTGAAGAAATCTCAGTTCCTTTTAAGAACCACCTTTGACTTTTAACATCCAGACTCCATCCGCCGCAAAAAAAAACTCTCTCGCGAACACTCCTAGACTAAGGATAATTGAAGACTTCGAGCGCCCCTTCTCAGGCAAAAGGAAATTCAATAAGACATTTTTTGCGGAGAAAGGGATCGCCACATGAAAGTAAGTAGAATTCCATCGAGTTTTTCCTTCCTGAAAGTTCCGATGTATCCACATCCTTGGCGCTCAAAGTATTTCCTATCTATGTCAGCGGTTTTCCGATGAAAATAAGGAAACTGTTATTATAACAGAAAAACATCAACTGTTCGAGTCGGCATAACAACAGCTCCGTCCGACATCCGTCAATATCAAGAAACGTCACGTCTTCTGAAGATTATGCGATACTAGTTGTGATTGGTCCCAAAGCTGCAAACTTTAGTGTAAGACGTAAGCAATCTAAAGTGCGCTAACTCCATCAAATTCACCCTCCATTACTGTTTCCATAGACTACATGTTGGCTTGGGTCTCACGAGTTCACAAACATGATTATAGACCCCTATTTTACTCTACTTGAGTCGACAGATCAAGTGTAGATGTACATACTAGTTAAAGTTTATAAGGATTTAAGGAAAGGTGAATTTCTTTGCATAATGAAGCCATGCAACTAATCCCACAGGAATAACAAGTGTGAAAAATAGCGACATGACTGGGACTCGAACCCAGGTAATTTGTAATACACAGCACATTATGTATTGTAAGTAATATATAGCACAAAGAATAATTGTCATATAATCTACGTTTCAAATATGAAATTTCTTCATCTTTTATTTTTATACAAGAAAAGGATGTGTATAAAAATGCTATTTACACATTTCGATTCGAAAATATACATTATCAACGTCAATAAACTTTCCATATCACTCCGCTTAAGAATTCTATATATGTAACTGTACCTCAGGGGCTGCAATATAAGATTTTATAACGGCAAACATTTTTTATAACAAAGGATAAATTTATTCAAAATAACGATAAAGGAAAAACTAAACATTAATTTACTTACCTGTTAGTTTTTAATACGATGATGAATAATTAATGGTGAATTTCTTGGTTTAAGCAACGTTTCTTAATAAGGAGTAAAGGAATGGCTAAGGATGCAGGAGGCTTTTTTCTGGGAGTGTCTTGATAGCAATATAGAATTTATTACTACTGTTTTTATTACTTACTATTATTATTACTTATTTTATTACTACTATTTTTATCATATTATTCTTTACTTACGGAAACAAACAAATAATTGCTTTATACACGCTGGTAATTGAAGTTTAATTTATTTATTATTGCAGAAAATATTTAAAACATATATACTATTTTGTAAATATATTTATGACTCACAGACGATAAAATGGACATCCGGAAAGTGGGAGACCTGTGTTCGAGTCCCAGTCATGTCGCTATTTTTCACACTTGTTACTCCTTTTTCCACTTAATATTTTAGGGAATATAATTTTATCTCTCCATAGCGGATATAGTTAGACATTTGTAAAGGACTGCGAGACTACAGTATAGACTAGATAGGTAGTTGAAGTAGTTATGAACCACCGGTTTATGCGATGAGCAGAGAAGATTCAGATGAGCCAAATCGTGAATTTCAACTTGGCCATGTATAGCGAATAGTATGGGCGACTACCTCATAGCTCCCTATCTCAATTACCCCTCAGATTTTATCCCGGAATTACATCATCCACTTTTAGCAATTCTGGTTTCTCTCGTTGACTTATTAACCGCCACATTAGACGGAATAAGGAAAGATTTTGGATGCCGAGCAGGATTACCTCCAAGTACCCTTTCTCCCTCTTGGCTGATTCCACCCCTTCTTCCCGCAAATAAACACAAAGCGCCCCTCTCCCAATCAGCCTCCCTTGGCGCCCCATTCCATCCGCAATTACGAGCACTGGATGAGCCTCAGACTGACGGAATTATCGACGCTACGTTGCCCACCTTAACTGTTCAGAGATTAGGCTAATCTGATTGGGTAACTCCGCCGCGAATAAAATGTTGAGGGCAAGAAGAAGGGGGCGGCGTAAGGAAGAAAGCGTTACTAGGATACGCATCACCTTGCTCCTTGTTGTAAGACAGTGCAAGCGATGTCTCAGACGGCATTCGAGGAAGGGACGAACATTCGGAATGGTAAATCATCAACTTTCTTGTACGTGTTCACAAGCAGATATGTAAATGAGAGATTGTTTGCACGCTACGCTTACAAATGAAGCAGGTATACTGTACTGTTTCTCGAGGAATTTTTGCGATTTGATTCTGGAAATGGATGTAAAAGGCTATCACGGAGAGATGTAATTATAAAATCGCTAAGATTGCTAGAAAATCCCCTTAAAATTCCATGGGTGGTAGGAGGTATAACAGTATTGAGTCGTATACAGAATTAACCTTATACAAAACAAGCTACGAGTAGTGAATTTAATCTTATAATGTGTATACTTTGCATTACTAAATATAAATGTCGTGCAATCTAGACACTGAAATAATCCCAATTTAATTAGACCCTTCGTTCGAAAAATAAAGTTTCAGCAGCAAGCAATAACTAAACCCGTAGTACAAAGCAAAAAAAGAAATTATTGGAAACCATTAATGCTTAAACATGAGTTTGGAAAGTAGTAAATATAAACAACTATCCTGGTGATACAGGATCTAAGAAAAATATTCAAACTTAACCGCAAAATAAATGTCATGTTTAGAAATTCGCAATCCATTTCATAAGTTACATCTCATGAACTGGCACTAAGATCAGTAACATTCCTAACATCAGTAACAGATCCTAACATTGTAGTGGCACTGTTAGGTCCTTTTTACCACTTTGGGACACAAGTAAAGAACTTGGGAGAAAGGGGTGTTCTTCCATGAGCCCATGTAGAAAGTAGTGGCGAAGCTGAGACGAAGAGATCAAATCCGAAAACGTCCCCCAATACATCCTTGCAATATCTCAAAGGTGGTAGCTCCGTTTTCCAGTGACCTAAGAGGTTTCTCTTGTTCCTCCCTTGCGACTATTCCTCGCCCTATGACGTAGAGTGTCGTAAAAGACACATTTCGAAATTTTCTCGCACCACGCCTACGTCACGTCGAGCATGTCTGCTAGACATTTGGGTGGCCTCCGTGACACTGGAGGTGCACTCTCAAATAGGATGGCTGTTTCCAAAGGCAAAAGTTAGTCAGTGACAATTATTTACTGCCAACAGGAGCAATCTTCCTCGGGAGAACAAATAGTTTGTCTGTGTTTGAGCATTTTCTGACAGCTTTATTATCTATGCAAAGACACAAACTTCGGAACTTCCCTTAGCGGAGAAATTGGGGATGTCATGCCACATCACTCTTCGCTGAGCTATAATTTTGCCTCAGTTACAACGTTAAATTTGAGACGTATTCTGTGAAAACGCATCGAACTTGACGAAAATGGAGTCTAATTTTGCGGGATTACTTCTACATAGAATGAAAAATGGTAATAGTGCTTAATAAACATTAGTTAATATATTATTTAATGTGAAATTCTTATAATTAAATGAAGGCTTACGTGAATATTTAGAAATACCACAAACTTGCAGCAAAAAATGTATTACAAACATTTACTTCGAATCATTACGGTAAATATAGCCTAAAGGTCATCTAGAACATGAAAATTGACGTTTTCCATAACACTTTATCTCCAAGAGTTTTTATACCTAATATAAATGTAAAAAAATTCAGAAAATATTTTACGTGACTACTTTTCCCTAGTATTAATCTACAAATTTCAGACATCGGGAATTCTTAATATTAAATTTATAATACATGTTAAGTTAAGCTTATTTCTTACGAAAATTCCTATCTCAAACTCTCATTTAGATTTCTTTTGTCAGATACAAGAATTAATAAATATTTCCGTCGCAAAAATTCTTAAGTTATGAAATATAATTTCTCAAGTTTTACAGCGAGGTAAAATAACAATATTGAAATTTATTTAATACTTTTACGCCAATGCTGGAACAGAATTTGACAATAGGAGGAACACGTAGAAAACCTACCTTTCATTAGAATTATAATATGGTATTTTGAAATAATACACTTCTTCTCATAGAATACTGAATATAATTACAGAAATGTATATCAAAGAAAACTAAAATTTACACCTAACTATACTTTTACGAGATTCTTGATTATACGTTAATATTCGGAAGAGTTCCTGCCCCCGAGGCGAGAAAAAAAGGAAGCTATAATAAGATCTTATGTAAGAAACTCCTACCAATGTAATCTACAAGAATATTTAGTTTGAATGACTTTTTAGGTTCCATTTCTCTGGTTTCAGACTAATTGCATTGTATGTATTTGAATATGAGATACTTACAGAGTGTTTTTTTTTATGTAATCAGTTAATAGCAGGGTTTGATTTAGCCCTCCAAGCGATCAATATGGGTATTAAACATGGATTTTAAGAAAGAAGGGAATTGAATGATTTAATGCCCTTGAGTTATAGTTGTAGCATAGAGTAGATTTTGAGTTGGCAGAAGAACAAATGAGGATGTACAGGAGGTAGTGGGAGAAGAAATGTTTCTCATTGACGAGAGAAAGTGGGTGCAGAAGAAATAGTTGGATTTATGAACAATTATTCATACAATCAATACACCCAATACAACTTACACTGAGAGATGCATTTCCAAAAAAGGGTTAAGGATGCAGGGAAAATGCAGAGGATATGTGAAAGAAAAATTTTGTTGGATTATCTTTTCCGTCTATATGTGTGGCAAAGAAATGAGTTAAACTTATTACATACGGGAAACAAAACCACTCACCAACCCAAATGGGTTATGCTCAAGACAGCCTGAGAAGGGAGAAGTGAGACGTCTGATGACAATACGTTTCCGCTAACAAATGTGCTTCTGGAAAGAATTATCTTCGTTAGCCGAGGTATCACTACAACATCCGGTAAATTCATTTTCGTCAAGACTCGACGTGTACAATTAATAGCTTGTTAATCTGTTAGCGTGAGTTAGTTTTATCCTAACAATTTTGTATTAGATTTTCAACCAAGAAAAGGCTGGATAACCCTGATATAGATGTAGAGACCATTATTAAAGTATAAAGGATGAGACTTCCGAACAGACGATCCTACATTGAGGTAGAAGACTCACGGATGCATCCATGTCGTCCATGTCTGGATCCTCCAGTTATTTAAATAAGACTTTATGAATGATTTTCACGATCCCAACATTCTTTCAGTCACATTGGTGGAAAACACATCTACGTACAGTTTCCATGGCGATCGTCATATTCAACTTATTATTCGAACGGTTTGCGGCCGACCGACTGTTTGAAACACACCCCTCCGCCACCACCCGTCCTCAAAAGCGATTCCGCCCCTATATTTTCTTTCTGCCCAATGGCGTTCTGCTCAGCCAGACGTCGTGGAAGGTGGCGCCTGTGTGCTGTTGGGCGCCTAAGAATCGGGTTGGGCGCCGGCGTCTGGGGCGTAGGGTGTGGTGAGACTATGAGACTAGAGGGAAAATGAGAAAAAGAAAAAATAGAGAAGATATAGGGAGAGAGAGAGAGAAGAAAGGCGGCAAAAACGGAGCTGTTAACCGGAGATGGCTGCAGTACGTTTGTGTGAATAATGGAGAGGGCAACAGGTGGCAAATTGTGAATAGTATCACGGCATGGAGAGAGAAGAAACGGAAAGGAAGAGGGAGAGAGGAAAATATTAAAGAATGAAATCGAATCGTCGGTGAGTGAGATTTCTCGAAAAATGGAACACGTGCAATCGAAGCGTAGGAGTGAAGATTGCTGGACTCTAAGCCAGAAGAGGAGTTGGAAATGGGTGACACCAGCTGAATCAATCGATAAAAGGGCTTCCCACTCTCCTTATAGTCGGCGTGGGAGAAAAAGGAGAGGGTTGAGCTAAAAGGGGGAGGCTTCGAAGGGGAGGCTTGAAGGGAAAACGGTTTGGGACGAGAGACCCTGAAAACAATTTTATTCCTGTATCTCTTCCACATAAATTGCGATGCCTAGACTATTTCTTTGATAGAAAAAGATCGGAAATTGATACCCCCGTAGTAGTGAGCTCTCTCTACCACCCGCTAAGTAATTTCTTGCTCCTTCACTCACTGCTCGCTACTTTGGCAACACTGCCATCTGTTGCTTCCATCTCGATAGAGACACACAAAGCCCCCGAAGTATTTCCGAATAACTTTCCTCGATTATTCGGAATCCCATCGCACGAATTGTTTCTATCGATGGTATCAATTCGTGCACATTTTAATGGGCATATCGAGTGGAATGTAAGTCTGGGTGTGGTTTTTTAATTCATTCGCCATGGGGTGATCTAATGGTGATTCGACCGACTATACCTACTCCCTTCTTCTTCCGTCACTCAGGAATATATGACTGGAAATTATTTCTTAACTATGTAAGAATTTTCTCATCGTCTTTTCATAGTTACAGCAGCAGAACTGACAAATTAAATAGATATTCCAAATCGATATAACTGAAAGCAACGCCAACCTTTGACCATGAGGAGGGATTTTCAAAAAGAATTCGTATTGTGAATTAAAATAGGTTCTCGCTGTGTTATGAAGGCCTTGCCTTTGCATAACGCTGCTTTATTTAGCTTAGGTGATTCCAACTAATGGGGTCCATGGATGCGCTCTTCAAAGTTATTCTTCGATTGTATTTTTTATATTTATTAGGAACGATTACCTTTCATAGCACAGCCACAGGGAACCCTAATCCCCGCTGGACTTTTCTAACTGGTGAATTGCTTGCAAACTACGGCTTTTAGGTGCTTTTCCTAAACTTAAATTTATTAACACAGCTTTGTTCCTTTTTTTCAATAGATATTAAGCAATGCTAAGGAAGAAAAAGTCTGATAATGATGAAATGCAATAATCCAATCCTCGATAGTTAACCAATGATGATGAATTATACAAGAAGCAAAAACGCTCTCCATGGTAACAGAAATACATTGTTGCTATACTATAAAAATGCAAACATTTAATGTGCATATTTCCCTTTATTACTGCACGAAAAAAGTCTTCATTGGATATGCTTGATACTCATCAAGGATAATTCCAAAGTACGGGTATTTAACCTCCGTAAATTTGTAAACAGAACTATCCCCATACTTTTCACACGACTACTCTCTCCACAGGGTATTAATCATTTCCTCCAATATGATAACAATGCCATGATCTGTTAGCGTCTGAATCCTATGTAAAAACTTTTCCGCAGTTACTCTCCGCTTAGTTGGAAATAAAAAGGATTCTCAAAATTGCAGTCCGCGTTAGGCTTTCATTTGTCCCGTGACCACAAAAATTCCATCCGCAGTTATTTTATAGAATGCAACTTCGACTATGCCTGATAGATTTTCGTCTCGGATATTTTGTAAAATCTATGATCTTATGTTCTTACGAATAAAAAACCCTTTGAACTATTCTTTTCGAGAAATTTTTGAGCAGTATTAGAGGAAAAAATCAGCTTCTCCTTCTGATCATCCAAACTTATTCAAAGTGACCCCTATCTCAAATGGTTTGGAGTCCCCTGCACCAAATCCTGTTTTACAGTGAGTTATTCCATTCAAATATAACATTATTACTCCTCAAAACTATCGTATAACTACGGTAACTTTGCAAATTCATATCGCATCCTATGGAGGAAGAATCGACGAGTATAACGGATTTCCTTGGAGAATTGCTTAAGACGTTTGTGTACGTATCGAGCTCTGTTTGGAAGTTCGACAGTAAGTCATCAAGGCGCTGTTATTTGAGTTTCATTATTCATGCCATTATGTTAATTAAGCAGGTTTTAATTGCGCTACATATCAGATGGCACTGTCACTCAGAAATTCATCACTGAATCATGAACCAGCAGTTAAGTTAATATAATCAATAAGTATTATAATGGATTTTATTCATTATTTATGAAGAGAAGCTTATTCTTACACTCAGTTTATAGCGAATGCATAAAATAAAAAAAGATAAAATTACAATAAATATCGTAAAATCGAAACTTTCATACAGTGTTATTGGAAGTTCTGGCCAACTTCGAAGTAAATGTACACGAAATGGGCTCTAAGCTGTTATCTTTTCTTAAATTTTGAATTACCGCAACTAATGTGCTTAATGTGGACCGCACTTCAAATGCCCTCGATATATTTTGATGAGCGAGTGTCGACATAAAAAAGTTGAACGATGCAAATTATCTCCATGAAAATCATCAATATAGAGGAAACACATTATAACCATAGTAACTTAATGTTGGTTAATTGCGTCGAGTAAAAGGAGATGTTTGTTAAATATCCATTTTCATTATTTCATCACATTACCTCAAAAATTGTAGTAATTATAAAATATACGTTCTCAAGACAAGTGTTTCCCAAACAGAGGCACATAACCCAGTAATGGGACTTCTTATTCTCTAAGGTTGGACTCAAACAGACTAATTCTATTTTAGTCTACTTTTCACTTAATTTACTGTCATTTAGTTTCTTTAATTTGAATTCAATCCTCAAAAGTCGTGAATTTCATTCGTGCTCATATTATGCTTATAGTAACTGAAAATAGTTTTTTAACATTATAACAACGAGTCAATTGAACAAATCAAACTCTCCTACACGAATAAATACAAAGACTACCGTAAGAATGATTCATGCGATATGCAATAAACTGCATTTGTGCAGGACATCCTCGAGTCGGATAGAGGGAAGCAGATGGATGCCGTTGACTTTTCAAAGGCATTCGATAAGGTAGATCATAGACTGCTAATGGAAAAAGTAGCTAAAATGGGAATAGACGCTAGAGTTGTTAGATGGATAGGTTAATATTTCTTACCCCGCAAGCAAAGAGTTGGAAGTAAGCTATCCAGTGAGGCAGAAATAGTGTCGGGGGTTCCCCAGGGAAGTATACTCGGATCGCTGCTGTTTTTTATATTTATTAATGATTTGGCAGTAAAACTGAAGAGTAAATTAGGTTGTTTGGATATATGAAATCGCTCGCTGGACTGACATTAAAAATGACATTAAATACAAAAGAACAAATAATTTGATTCAATTCTAGATAGGAATGCCTTAAGTTGGGGATGTATATTAAATAGTAATATTCTGACGGAAGGATATGATCGTGAATGTCTCGGAGTAACGTTAACGAAGGATATATAATGAGGACCTCATATTAGCAGCGTAGTGTCTAAAGCATATAGAGCGCTGAACTTCATGATGACAGTACTAGGAAGAGCTGGCTCAAAGTCAAAAGAAATCACATACAAGTCCTTAGACCAATATTGGAATATGGCACAACATCTTGGGATCCACAAGGAGCCGGGCTGATTAAAGAAGTTGAGATGGAGCAGAGAACAGCAGTACGATATGTTCAAAATAATTTTAAAAGATCTGCACGGAACGGAAATTTTGGAAAAGCTAGGTTGGGAATCTTCAGAAAGCAGAAGGAAAATCTTCAGGCTGGGAAGCCTATGCAATACCTACACAGGCAATCCAGCATGGGCAGACATCAGGAGTAGGATAAAGAACCCCTCCTACATGAGCAGAAATGACCACGCGCATAAAATTAAACCTCTTTCTCAAAGAACCAGCACGGCTAAATATTTATTTTTTAATAGGACCATGGACCAATGGAACGCATTTCCCGCAGAAATGGTCGGACCATTTCCTCCGAGATTGCGTACCTTTAAGGCGAAGCTGCACTAACTGGGCAACTGGGATAGGTTTGGGAGAATTACTTGACATTACATCTTAAAATCTATACTTATTTTGTATTATCGCAAGGGTATTGGCGTATCTATTTCCCTCATTGTGTTATAATGGTATATATTGTTTTATTTTTTTATCATGGTATTTTAAATAGGGGCGTTTGTTGAATCCTTGCCACCAGAACATTTCTCTAATTGTAAGGTTTATGGACAATCATAATAATATAGGGAATATTATTTTTCTGAAACAAGGTTTTGATAGCATTAGAAAAAGGTTGTGTAAAAGCGTTCTAGATTTTGTGCGTTGGAGAAAATTATATTGGAAATATCCCGAGCGAGTTTTCCATAACTGAACGCAAGGACAATTCCATTAAATCATTTATTTTTTGAGAAAAGATTCCGATTAAAAAATCGAAGAAAAATCATCCACAATCTGTTTTCACATAACCTTATTTCTAGTTTCGACTTAACATTGTTGGTTATTTATTTGCGGTTAACATGGCCAAAATAATTATTCCGTTATAATATTCTTTTACTATTTCAATAATCATCGTTTAAATTTGCTTAGTGTGTAACGCTATGTATGTATGAATCTGTGGGTAACGATGTTGGTGACTTTGACTGCAAAAAGCTAAACCACAATATCCATATATAAATGACGTCGGTAAATTCTAGTGATACAGTAAGTAAATAGATGTTATCTTTGTCGTCTTGTTCGAACTTTGATCGTTTTGTTTGACGTAGTCTGTATTATGTGACCTCCGCTACTTCGACCGATCCGACAATGTGCGTAAAACAAGAGAAGTAGATGCGAGGACAAGTCGTTTTAGAGACCAATTCCTTCCGCGAACGATAAGCGATAACAATAAGCTAAAGAGGTAACTCGAACGCATGGTGTTAACACCACCTGCCACACACCGAAAGGTGGCTGGCAGAATATTTATATAGATGTAGATATTCATTTGTTTAAGGTCGCTCGCAAAGTTTCATTCTGAGGGCGATCCTTCACCTTTAGGCCCCAAGAAGAGGAGACTGAACAGTAACGAACACAGCCATCATTTCATAAACTATTACTTGTGTTTCTCCTTTAAGGCTATAAAAATGGTGTCGTAGATTCGTTGGAAAGTACCGGTTTTGTATTTATATAGAGTTCTTCGTCATTGTAAAATACTTATAACACGCAATTGGATACTATTATTTTAATTTTAAATAAAAAGTAAAAGTAGAAACAATGTATTAACCACGATAAATCATATTAAAACTGATGAAAAAGCTCCTCATAGATTTCTAACGATAAGACAAGGAGAGCTTCGAAAAATGTCTCAAAGAAAGAATAAGGCCATGTGCGCTATGAAATATCATGGCTGTAGAAGAACTATGAATGTCTTGTCAAAGTCATTGAGTGGATGTCATTAAAGAAACGAATTATCAGACTTGGAAGGAATGTATGTCGAAAGACCGTACGGGTGTGTTTTACGACGTAATTAAATGCGCCACCTGTACGAGTGGACATTGAGATCGAGGATAAAATCCCAGGAATAGACGGAGAGCCATCTGTTCCTAGAGTTATTAGGGCCGGCCACAGCAATGAAGACGTAGATGAGACATTAGGGGAGCATCTCTAGCATTACATCAGCTTTAAGTTTTATTTAATATGCTATGGGTGACCATAGTAAGGTTTATTAGCTAAATGTGGATTTTAGATGGAATTCATTACGCTAACTATTTCAAAAAAGCGCTAAATATTTCATGCGTTTAGAGTTGCTTTTACGAGAAATTTTTAAGAGAAAATGGAATTTTAATTAAGTAATTGTGCCAATAAATTAATAACAACGATTTTGTGGGGGAAAATGTACACTTGAGGAGGGAGTGAATGCATTTGATTCCTTTTCATGGGATCATCATATTGTTCTATCGTATATGTATGTACTACTAGATACAGGAGTGAAAGGGAAAAACGATCGTTTTATTAATTAAAGATAAAACTCAAATTTCCCTTTTAATAGCTTCCGACAGTGGTCTCGTAATTTTTTACAAAGATGAGATAAAAAATAAATTTACCTTTATGAGATTACTATAGCATATATAGATAATGAACATGTCACAATTACCACTATACTATTTCATACAATATTCCATATCTACATTACGTTGAGCAGTTATTAGAAAATGAAATGCCACATACAAATTAATCCAAATGTAAGATTGCCGTTTCTAAGTTTAAATACATAGCTTATTTAATTTTTAATCTTATTGAAAATACTGTCACGATAATAAAGGGTACCTCTTCTAGCAACTAATAAAAATCTATCCTAAAAGCCATTAACCTTACTGGTTTAATTCTTGAACCATTAAATATAAAAAGCTTTTAAATGAGGAAATGAGGTTTACGTCGAACCATGAGAAGTGAGGTGGGCTATTTCTTTTTTTGCAGAGCAATAACACCATTGGTGAAACAAGTCTACCTAAGAGCAGCTTCATGACTCTGTCATACACTTCCCAGTTTTCTAGGAGTGACTAGGATGAATCCCATTATTCAGTAACACTTATACCTCAGATGCTTTCATATCATTACTCCAAATGAAGAAGACTGAGGCATATATGACTGAGAATATGAAAGATGCATGTTCCTCTATTTTTTGTGTACCAAAACACGAATAGAAAATATTGTATCCATCAAGATATGGAAGCAGGAACTCGTTATACGTAAAATGCTTGATATTTAAAACATAGTCAATAAAATACTATTATACATACAACCCGTTCTTATGACTTATTTTCTTTTAACGTGGAAATCTGATGATTACAATAGCTCTTTCAGAACGTTAGTAGTTGTAAAAACTTCCTAAAATCAGTAGAAATTAGCATTTAATACTATCGAACCTCTTAATAAGAATCAAATTTCGCATTAAAATATCAAATGATGGTTTCTGTCGTCGGCTAATCGATCTAAACACGGTGCATTTTTCCGAACTAATCATTGATGGGATTCCACGAAATAACAGCTGCCTATATGTATTATAGCTTTAAGCAGATACTTTAAATCAACACTTATAAACTTTGCTGCGATAAGAAAGAATACGAGAAACCTGCAGTGAAAGTATGTTTTGTGACATTTGAAACATGGGAGAGAAACGCTCCATTTATATATGTAAACCTTAAAAACTTGTCTGCAATCATTATCTTTTAAATAATTCAAATTTGTTACGAATAAATACATGTACTGTGATGTAACTCTAAAATATAACTGAGATATATTGTAGACAAAACCCGCGATAGGTAAACTAAAGCTATTTTTAATAAATGAAATTATGCGTGCAATTTACGATGTAAATATTTCTGAATATACGTGTTAAATATATACGCTCGTGATTCGAGATCGACCATTGCAAGTAGTTGATCTCGAATGCAGTATAACTTCCAACATGCTGCAAACTTCCCATAATCGCTTAGTTCTGCAAAGGAATACTCCGAAGAAACATGGCTTGATAGGGAAATATTGCTACAAAACATTTCAGAAAGATCGATCTTTGAAATCTGGTACATATTACGTTTTCTATATCTCTTTGAGATGTTTCTTTCTATAGCCCCTTTTCCTTTTAATAAAGAGTTTTTTTAAATAAATTTTGAGTGCCTGTAATTTAAGCCCGTCTCAATTTGACATTTGCTCGATCCCTATTTTTATATCGAAAAAATAAATAGTAACCATCTGCCAGGAGTCTTTTAAATGTAATTTGAAATGAAAAATACACTCGGCATCGAAAAAGGGGAAAAAGTGCCTTAAAATTTCATGTCTTCAAAACCGTCGAATAGGAAATAACTAGCAAAGAATCACATTCCTATAAGTTTTATTAAACAACTCCAGTTGAACTCTATGTCACTGTAATAATTCCTCCTTCGGTAAAAAGTAAAGGGAAATATGGTTAACGTGACATTTGCAAAGAGTGCAATACAGACAGTTGATGTCCGACCTCCAGTAAAGTAATAATACCGAGTAGAAATGATTAATTAGAATGGAAATCTTTTTTTCATAATCTGAAACTTTTCTAGCAAAAAGTTAGCATTAAGGTAATTGAGTAATTTTCTTTTCGGAATATTAAATGGAAAGGTGAAGAAAGGCATTTAAAAAGTTTTATTCATTCAGCTGGAGTAGCGACACAGTGCAGTTTTACAGCTATAGGTAAATCGCCACGCTCTGTATTGTTTTATCTCCGCCTGGTCCGCAGAGAACAATAGCGGCGAGCGGTCGACCGACTTTGAATAACTTGCTGAGGGACATTTCTTTATCAATTTTCTCTTTCGAAAAAATCGAGCCATTGCGAGCAGTTGCCTTTCATGCTTAATTACTCAAGTCCCAGGTCGTATTCTGTATGCATACGCGGTGCTTTATTATCGACTCATTCTCATGAGAACACTACAGTTAGAAAAACGGCAAGCATAAAAACGTCCGCTTTTACGGAGGGGATAATAACGGCTCTGCAGAAATAACCTAAAATGTCTGCCTTAGCTAGCTTTAACTAACTGCACAACCGTTACAGATATACTAATAGATTCATCTCATTTACTCATTATAAATATTCACTCATTGTTATCCACGTTAAATAGAAAATATGAAATTTTAATAGCAAAAATCCTCGAATGTCACCACAATGGTCAAATTTATATTATTTTAAGATTTAATTACGCTAACTATTTCAAAAAAGCGCTAAATATTTTATGCGTTTAGAGTTGCTTTTACGAGAAATTTTTAAGAAGTAAAGGTTACATTAAGTTAACAAGCATTTAGTAATTAATATTCATAAATATGCGATATTATATCATATATTAAAAAAGAAAACAAAACAAGAGAGATGAAACACCGCATTTGCGGTCAATTAAATATTAAAGAGTAGTGGTGACTTGTAACTAGTGTTCCGAAAATGTTTTTGTTACATCCATCATTGGTATTTTAACACTACTATTATAAATGTATATATCACAGCCAAAGATTTTATATAGACCAACGTATTGTAAAATACGAGTGATATAGCTTAAAATGTGTTGTATTATATTTCATACACATTCGTTACATAAAACATATTTCATGACGAAGACTAATTACAAAGTCCGGTATCTTACATACTGTTGGCGAACCTCATACCAAAATCATCATTAGTACTCGTTATTTTCGATATGTCCGTGATTATATCCATCGATGCTATACGTATCGATATTATATGTTTCCATCGCTGTATCCATCCTTACATTGTTGCGTAATTGCGCATACACATCTTAATCCACGTGAATTTTAGCTCGTCTTCTTTGAACTTCATCTATTTGCTTCTATATTTTTATTTACCTATCTCCTCCAAACATGAGTCATTTCTAATATCGTGCCTTTGATTTTAAATCTATATCACCCATTCCTTTAAGCATTATAAGTAAAGTAATGCCAGTAATTCCAACTTTGAATCGAATGATACTACGAATAAATAGATAATAAATACATAAATTATGTCATAATGGAGAACTATACAGGATAATGCAGAAACTATTCGTCAGTTTAATGCTTAAGGAGATCGTTATGGGCGATTCATTCATTTGTTATATTTTAACATTCAATCTGATATATAACAAAATACGGATAAATATTCTTTATCGACCCCTCTGGGGTTGAGGGGGGCAACCTCCGTTTACATTTCCTTCTTTTGAATTTGAATAACCATTGCGTTAAAAGCAAATAGTTGTGTAAAAATTCGCAAACTTCATAAACTATACCTCACACATTCGTTGTTAAATGCCCTAAAATTTAGCAATTGCCGTATTGCAGAAACTAAAATTATTTTTAGCGTTAGAATATTATTATTTCCGTTTGGAACTTTTTCTTATAATCTACGAGACTTTTCAATAACAATGCACTCGGAAGGCAAGGATCTCTCTATGATAACCATTATTTTCCCTAACTCACAAAAATGGAAACTACGTGAATAATTTCCATTGAGCTAGGGCGGTTTCAAAAGAAATAATTAATTCATTCTCCCCATTTACGGAAAATTCGAAACTTCAAATTGACTTTTTCAAGTTAGCTGAAAGAGACCGCGAAATAAAAAAAGGTTTTCATAGCAAATACGGAAATGAGCCTCGGCTACAAAAATTCCATTTTTCCTTCAAAATGGAAACACCTTAATGGCGACCGTTATTATCGCCGCTGCTAAGCGTTTCGTTCCCCCTCTCGCATAAAAACACGTTTGTAGTTTCCGAGAAGTTTATTTTTTTAAGTTTGCAATGCATTGGAAGTAAAACGCTGCTTATGGAATGAGAGGGAGCACGTGAGTAATCTTGGCAAATGAAATGCGAGCAATGATGAAAGTGGAGGGGAAGGTGTCCCCCGTCGTCCTAGCAACCAGATGACGCATAAAGTCTCCTCACGTGCTCGCTCGCCTCCATTCCCCCTTCCACTACCCTCTCTTCCATACTTATCCCTATTTTTATTCTCTTCTACCACAACTCGCTCTTACGGACACTCCCCTTCTGGAAGGTACCCCAGTCACCCTACAACGCCTTTTTCTCCCTCTTTAGCTTTTTTGTAACCGAAAAACAGTTCTATTCTACTAACAATACACGCCCGCCTCAATTGTTTCGTAAATTTTGCAATATTTTATCAGACAGCAAATTTTATTACCCGGTGTTTCAATAATCATGTATTTAATCGCAAGCTGTATGACTAGGTGTATATGAAAAATTTCCCAAATACCGTTAGCTCGGTGGTAACCCCAAGCTCTAATTCTAAAAGCAAAAAAAAAATCATAAAACCGCAAAAATAAATTCCACCGACGCCAAACTGCAACAATTCTATACACGAAGCGTAAATTGCATCTGTGCGTTGCGTTAATACGGATTCCCTAAAACTGGATTCACGAACATCAATACATCATAATCTAACCGATCGTACGCTACTTACATTACGTACATAAATATTTAAAATAAAGAGCATGAATAACGATTTTCAGGCTGATTCATATAAGGGCAAATGGTACTTAGAATTGCAAGCCCTTTTCGATGACTAAATTTGAAAACTTAAAACACGAAACTCAAATTTTCTACCGAAATCGAACGCGAATTTTAAACAGGAACTCATAAATGGAAGTGGAGACTATTTTCTTTGCATTAGCATAATCGCCAGGCATAGTGAATAAGTTGAAGGGTGGTATCAACGATTAACGTTACCAACGTAATTAATATCAAAGCAAGATTTATAATGATCCAGCTTAACCTAAGTTAGGACGTCTGACTCTGGTGGAAGCCATGCCAAGTTCAACTACTCTTCTTTGCCAGAGGAAGAAACAAAAAGAATAATATTTTCCTGTTCGTTAAAAGCACCTTTTACCTGGGCGATTCTGCTTCTTCAACGTCAGTAATCATCATTGTAATCAGCCGATCCCATAAATTACGGTATCAATCTGTATAAGCTTTGATCCGAGGGCTGCTTTGAATCTCATTCCCTCCACCATCAGCTACGAAAAGCTTTGAAAAGGGGGCTGAGGAAACTAAGCAAAGTGAGGAGTAAGGTAGTTTTCCATTGCTTTACTCACTAAGACAGAATGCTAAAAGCGTAACAAGTCCACGTAAGTGAAGCACAATGACCCTTTAAGTAACACTTTTGGAATCATTCAGAAGGGAGAGACTTTAATCAATGTCATTATTCAGTATTACTCATACCTCGGCAGCTTTCATATTACCAGAGCCATGAACAACTGAGTCGAAAGTAAATGAAAGATACATTTTTCACTATCCTGTACCAAAAGACAAATGAAAAATAATCCATTCAACAGGATATACTAACAGGACCGCAGGATCAATAAGGCAAGGACAATCTTTAGTGGTGTTATAAAATAGTGCACCGTACGCATGATTTTTAAATTTCTCCTCATAACCACTCTCCTTACGTTCTTTCCATCCCCTCTTATTCATTAATTCTATCTTGAAATTCGTCATCTTCTCTAGTCAAAATTATCATCATATTCTTAAAATCTTTTTTATTGTCATTCCCTGATACTCGATAGCTAATTACTTTAGCTAATAATAATTCTCTCTGACCTACTTCAAGGACTCCCAGATAGTCAAGTGGGTAGTGCGTTCGCCTATCGTAAAAGCGAAGGTACTTGGTTCGATTCTAGGTGACTCTAGATTGCGATTTGACCTTTGCTGTAAAAGCATTTTTGAAACTATAATACCATTAGTAGTCATAATATTTGAACGGCAGTAACATTGGTTCGGATGCGTAGCTTGAAACGCAGAGTAGCGCTGAAAGAGAATTTGAATCTACACACTGCATTTTTCATCTCAAAGATAAAAAGGAACCATGGAACGGAGAAGATAATTTCAGAACATGAGTGTTCGTTTTAATTAAAAATATTTTATATGAAATTCTCTTTTGAATCTTTGAAGATTTAGTTTTAAACTTCCTAAAGAGTAACTCTCGCTCGAAAAAAAATTGATAGACTTATTATAAAAGGATGGAGCAGCTAAAAAGAGGGATAGATTGAGGGGAAGACTGCGGCTACTTTAATTATATAAGTTGCTTTTAACTCATCACACACATGTCAAGCAGGACATCTTGTTCACGTAATCTATTTTCCGTTTTCTAACTGCTCCTCGGTGTAGTGGTGGTTCCTAAGAGTACAGGAATTACTTTCTTACAGATTTTCAATTTTTAAGAAAAAAGATAAATACGTCAAATTTCAAGCCTAAAAATAAATGCATCGTGACAACGAAACACCACAGAAAATTGGAATAATTCCTGAAGCAAAATTTGAGTGTAATTCACAACTGAGGAAACTTCGACCTAATGGGCGTGGCTGTAAATTGAGGCAAACTGTGAGAACAAGACGAGGTACACAGAGAGCCAATAAGCACCCGGTTGATGGAAGTAAGGGATGAGGGTGTTAATTTAGAGACCGTTCAAGTTCACATACCCACAAGTGACCATGGCGAGGATGAAGGTGAGACCACTTGAACGAAGTTTTGAGTAGATTAACGGAGTAGAAGACTTGGATGATTGGAAAGCGGTGGTCGGGACAAAAGGGGATGGGTTGGGGTGCTATGAGGAAATACAGGATAATTGGAAGGAACGAAGTCCGAATAAATTTAAGATAATAATCGTGAGTATTGGTACAGCGAATAAGTGATAAAAAAAACTTGGGGAGTATAACAAATAGGAGATATTACTTTCATATACGATTAACTTGATAATATTTCACTAAAAGTTTATCTTGAATATGAAAAAGATGCACTGAAGATAATTGAGATATTCCGATATATAATATGCTAAGTAAGAAAGCATGCATTTTCAAAGAAATTGGTTTACTTCACTTTACACTCAGCAAGTGATGTTTTCTAGAAAGTTACTATCAAAATTGAAAGAGAAAGAAGGTCTCACAGATAGAACATTTAGTAGCGCGTAAGCCTTTGGTGCAAGCGAAGGTCCTGAGTTCTATCCCGGGAGCACAATGTGCAATAAGTTACCAAGCAGTTTTAGCAATTCTGCAACGAAAGAGCAGGGAAGGTTAAAATAAAATAAAAACAAATATATTCGTCGCAAAAATACATGATTTTTTGCTGATTTTCCTTTCGAAATATCTTAAAGGGGTGTATAGTGTGAGAATGTTTTGTCAGTTTCTAATGAGAGAGTACAGTTGTGATAAATGATGAGAGTTGTTTTATTTTAAATTAGCAATCATTAGTAGAAATTTAAAACACAGCTAAATATTTATTGCCTTCTCCTTTGTGACTTTGTATCTGGATTGTATCATGAATAATTACTCTTTAGTATAGTAAAAAGCTTTGATAAATTATTTTTGAATCTGTGAAGAATAAAATGTTGATGTACACACAATAGCTTTGCTTCTATCTAATGAAAAATTCATCGAGATGGGGAAATAGACGAATTTTTTGGAGAGATGAGATGCAGAGTGGGGGATATGATGTGATGGGATTTGAACTTTTCGGCGTAAATATGACTAAAAATTACATTACTTCAGCTCGAAAGATCAAAAATGTTCGATGCTCTATAATTTTTTCGACCTTCTAAGCTTGGGAATCAAGCTATATCCGCACTTTACATTGCAACGCCGCTCCTGAGATGATGCTATGAGAAAAAATACGGGAAATTTTATCTCAGTCGGTAACGAGGTCTTTCCTTAAAAGGCAAACTTAATGAGGCGGCATCCAGTAAACAAACAAGTAAGGAAGAAAGATACATGACTTCAAATTTACCTTTGCGTATAAAGCTTGATGAGAGTTAGCCCGCTGTTTTGGTGCAAAATCTATGATACCGTTAGACTCCGCAAAAAAATAGTTAAAGCAGCTTATATTCATCAAATACAGATAGGATTTTATGGCTTTTGTTACGACCTTGCTATGAAGTTAACAAACCAACTCAACATTTTTCTTTGTACTTTAACGAAATTTCCCGACAAGCCCGTGAAACTGATAAACATTAATTTCATTCCAAAAGTTTTGCTTCTTTAACTGATCGAGGAAAAATACCAAACACAAATAGACATTTGCAAAACATGATTAAACTATGTTCGTCAAACTCAATACTGGAGCAAAAACAATAAATGATTAAACATTTACCTGTATCTCGAAAAATTGCTTTATTGGCGACCTAGGTTTCGACGCCTGTGCCTAATGATGACGCGACGCGTCGAAACTTAGGTCGCCAATAAAGCAATCTTTCATGATACGTATAAATTTTTAATCATTTCATTGTTTTACGTGATGAAGCCCTATCACAAAGTCGTGCCAAAACAATTGAAAATGTTTATAGGAGCGAAAGTAAAGGCTTTATTTTAGTAGACTCTTCCGAGACAATAAATAAATAAATATACGTCTTTATTTGTTTGAAATTGAAACTAACAAGTCTCTTTTTCAAACTAAACCAACGCCGATAACTTCAAAAGAAAAATGTAGAACTTTTATATTAATATATAGATAGGGATAGCTGCTGAGAAAATGTTAGAAAGATGTAAAAAAATATAAATAGGNNNNCATAATCGCAAATCCAGCAATATCATTTGGCACAATACATCGAAAATCCTCCAATTTTAAAGTCTGACAAATATATTGTTACAGAATATACATCAAAGCAAGTTGATGATCTAAATAACTGAACTTCCGATAATTATTTTTATCACACGTTTTCAATAAGATTTTCATTTTCAAAGATGCAGGAATTTAAGTCCTATCTTATAAACAGAACTGTTTTGATTTTTATCGCCATATCTTGAATTTTTAATATTTTAAGTGATATTTAAAAAAGTAATCGAACGAACTGTTTTAGTTGATATAGCAAAATTTTCATTTATGAAATGATTGGGAGAGTGGCGTTATTAATTATTATGATTGAAACTGTTATTTCCAAAAATTACTGCGGATACTACAAAGTTTCTGATTTCATTATATTTGTTTTAATAAAAGGAAAATTAAGATACTCGAAGCTGCTTATTGTACATCTTTTTATAAATTGTTGGAAAAAAATTACCAAATTCTACCAATTCCATTTTTACAGATTTCACAATTTGGACTTTTCGCTGATAGTGATCATATAATTGCCTTCCAGATGTATAAAGATAAGGCAAAGACAACTTTCAGAACTGGCTTATGTAATTTTTTGGCTCTGTGAAGCGCTCAACTGTGTCTCAATGCGCACTCCTTGTGGCCTTCAGTTGTACTGTACTTCATGAATCGTTCTATAAATTGACATTTCTCGCTTGACACCGGTTTGGTGAGCTATTGTCACTCGGTTGAATCGGCAGTGTAAACTCGAACCTGGCGAAGAGTAAACCTTTCTTGGTCATGATAACCCGACAGTTGCACAGCCTCTGCCTATCACTTGGTCGAATGCGGCGAAGAAGAATTGTTGATCGTACACTTGACTCGGTGAGATTTCACCTCAAGACTAACTTATGTTGAAATGTCTGTTGGCACCATCGGCCTCTTCTGGAGCTGCCCACACTTTCCCCGACGTCATCCAATCCCGCGTATCTTCTTTCTTCCCATTTTTCTCTGAATTCCTTCACTGTATTTTTATTCTCCGCCATGGCCACCATTTCTTCCTTTCTGTACTTCTTCCTTTATATCTCCCTTTCCTCTTTCTTATCTCTTTTATATTTCTCTTGAGGATTGCTTTCCTTCTTTCTCCCCGTTCTCTCCACCTAACATCTTGGCAGTTATTGACCTCTCTTTTGGTGAATGTGCGTCTTTAGTCCGTGATACTACTCCTACGATTCCCTTCCCGAAAATGTTTTCTTTCTTTTACATTTCAAGAAAAGACCCAATCTATGAAACCACCGTATTAACTCTTGAAACAATTTACCAACTCAGAATTCCTTCAATTTAGCTATTGATCTGTCTAACAAGTTCTCTATACGACCTCAGGCAATCTTTTTCTATTCTTTATTTGAGAATGAGAATATTATTTTTAAACATAATCAAAAATACATTTGATTATATACTAACATGCAAATATCTAACCACATACCTATGATATAGAATGTTAGAAATTTCCACCCTATAATAGCTTTCTGCTGATATTCCAAGCTTAAAAACATGAACGAGAAGAATATTTTTTATTTCTTTCCCCATCTAAAATAAGAAGACTCAACTCACAGCGTAAAAGATTTTATCAAATAGTCAATTTGTTAATTCCAGCATCACTCTTTTCTCAGTAAATCAGTAAACTTGAGCCTGTTTAACAGATAAAGAAACTTGGAAGTACAATGGGTGTACACAAATCTGACCAAAAGATTTTGCACATCTTGCATTCATGGCCATCAGTGAAAGCTAGTCTCACGTTTCTAAAGATATTAAGTCACTACAAAAGAACATGGTTTCATCCAGAAGGCTTCAGCTTGAAGAGGACTTGAAAAGATCAAAGACAGTCTTTTACCCTATCTGTCCTTACGCATCTGCGCCGTTCAGATGAGTTATTCTGTTTCTATCCGTAAACGGGGGAATGTGCGAGGAGATGCGCATTACTCTAATCTTTAATTTTTCGTTTTCCTGTCCTTTGCCATCTCTTGTGATTTCCCCGTTCCCGCTTCCCTTCTCTAGGGCCACTTCTCTCAAACTACTCATGACTTCAAATCCTCATTTTATTAAAGGGACGACATTTGCGTTCACTTTTAAGCTCCGTTTGCTTCCTTTTAATCGTTCCTTCACCTCCCCCGGATTCCCTTTTCGCTACCTGAACTTCATCCACCCATTCATCTCACTCTCGTCGTGCTAAAACCTTACCGGCGGCCAAAGGAAACGTAGGGAGCATCTTCGGATTAGTTTCAAAGTCCGTCTGCAAAAATAACCCTCGGAAAATTATTCATTCCTACTAGTTCGGATTTGTTCTACTTCTCTTTAAGATAAAATCGGCTACTTCAGTTTCAACGCTTCGTTTAAGTCTTAAAATCGATGATAAATCAAATTTTTCCACTAAAACATATGAATTACTTTATCGGATGACTATGGTCATGAGGTATTGAGTCATTTACAGCGAATACATACAAAAATACATACTAGTTTATTTATTTAACCTAAAAAGGTAGGACCCACAAAGTTGAGTTATAATATAAGCATAATAAATGCGTAAAACAAAAGTTCAAATAAAGGTAANTATTCATGAGGATAAACGGACATTAAACCGCGAAAAAACCTTCGGTAATGCTTATAGGTCGGTTTAAACCCTCTTGCTGATGATTTATTTGTCAGACGAGCTAAGCAACAAAGAGACCAGACGCAATCTTTCATTCCTGCATAATCCAACCGCACCTGTCAAGTACATAATTTACTTCTTTAAAATGTAATTTTTAGAATATGAACAAATACATACACAACATTTTTAATTAATATTAGACTCGTAAAATGTTTTTATTACTTCGTAACTCGTAACGTAACTTTAGCAATTTCCAACAGTGTTGTCTTCCCCTTCTTGTTGAATTATCAGATTTTCATACCATTTCAGTCATCTGTTCTTAAGACTTGGTTATAAATATATTTGAAAATTTCCAATCGTGTGTCAGTATGTGATAATCAAAGCCGATATATTTGCATTATCGTAAACTGAATTTTTTCAAAAATTAAACTTTGATCTATGTTGACTTTTAGATTTGTGGCTAACAANTGGTAGCCGACGTTTCGAAGGCTGACTCAGCCATCGTCCTCAGGGCGTTGAGTAGGGGAGAGAGTTGAGTTTGAGAGGACTCAATATAACTAATATATCAAATACTATCTCATCTCAACGCCCTGAGGACGATGGCTGAGTCAGCCTTCGAAACGTGGAGAACCCTAGAAGACTTCACACATAGCATTCGCCAGGAAAACCTGAAATCTTTCAATACAAAGATTTCTCGAAAATATTTTTCTCGTTTAATTTCACTTACTTTTACATCGTGTATCCTATGTATAGCTGAAAACCGTCTATACATAACAGATTACGGAGTACTTATCTAACTTATATTTGATAAATGTTCACGAAAACGATTAATATTATCTCGAAGGTTAGAAGTTGAACTTTAATGGCGAAAATATGAGTTATTTGTCAAAAAAATTGAGAGAAAATATTTTATAGATGGAAAATTTCGCGATATCCATGGTAATGTCCGTGTGTTTCGTAGTTGCCTAAATCCAATTTTCAGATGCTAATTTTGCATAAACAAAGGATTATTGGTTTCAAATGTGATTTTAGAGAAGGGAACCTACCCTGAAAGTCTCCAGCAAATCCCTGTTTCGCAAGTCTGGTGTTCCCCTTGTCAGGCGTAAGGAAAAGTTGAACTGAAAAGTCTTGGTAATATTTTCTGTAGTAGCAATATCCGTATTAAATTTCGCAGAATAGAGTATGACTAATTAGATAAAGTTGAGATTTTGTTTGAAATTTCCTAATATATGAACTATTTTTGTTATAAAGTTAATTCATAAGAAAATTATATATCACTGTTTATGTAAATGAACACCAAACAATCCATTATTAAAATGCTTTGAAACTCTTTCATTGAAAGCCTCTGATTTCAATTTCTTTGTTTAAACTTAATTCCACTGAGACCGTAAAATCATGGCAAATTTTAGAAATATCGCGCTTCTGTTGAGTATAAATCATAAGATCGTACACTTGACTCGGTGAGATTTCACCTCAAGACTAACTTATGTTGAAATGTCTGTTGGCACCATCGGCCTCTTCTGGAGCTGCCCACACTNTTATGTAAATGAACACCAAACAATCCATTATTAAAATGCTTTGAAACTCTTTCATTGAAAGCCTCTGATTTCAATTTCTTTGTTTAAACTTAATTCCACTGAGACCGTAAAATCATGGCAAATTTTAGAAATATCGCGTTTCTGTTGGGTATAAATCATAAATGAAATATATTTTGACCCCCTTTAAAACGAGAGGAAATGTCAACTCAGACTATATTAGATTAACACATTTCTCCCTGAAGGAAACGTGCTGTAGAGGAAAAGAGCGGGATAAAGGAGAGTTGGCTTCCGAAGCATAGAATTTCGTGCATTCGGCAAGAGTAAGATGAGATGTGAAAGCATGGAGCGAATAGAAGGGAAAATTGACCAAAGAGAAAGAAAAGATAGTGCGATTACTGCTTCTCGGTAACTCATAAGCAAGGATACAGTGGCATTTCTACACCAAGCTTTTGCCTGTCCGTACATGAAATTACTGTACTTGGTAACTCTCCAAGATTTATGAATAAAAGGAGCGACTATTGTGGATAATTTTTCTTGCCAAATTGGCATCTATTGGGGGTAAATCCGCGGTAAACAGATGGAACGATTAACGAACTAATAGTAAGATTTCGAATACTGATATCGCATCAAAAATTATTCCATTTATTTTATTGGACATAAGAAATTATAAAAGTATTGAAAAGTCAATAAAAGTATTGTGGAAATTACTATTTATGGCTTTCCACAAAGTTACGCCAATCGATTTATAGGATATAGTTCCGCACTTTCACAATACAATCAGTTCGCTCCCATGTAACTTAAATGAAAAGGAATATTCAACAATAACATTTTTCTCGCTATTACTGATGCAACGGTAAGTTCTTGAGCAACATTTAAACCCGAATTCACTATCGTCATGTGGCTCTATCCAATGGTTTAAAGTGTAAACCGAGTTTACAAGGATAAACTTATCTAAAAAACAGTGACTTTAGTAGGACTTGAACCCAGGTTTCCAACTTTCTAGGCAGATATTCTAACCACTAAACTACCGTATCGACTGACTCCACGAGGACCTCTGGCGGTGCTTGGCGTGGCGCCTCTAAGTTGGTGCCTCTTGCATTCGTCACAAAAGCATTCCCTTAACAGTGTAGAATAGACTCGGCATAGTAGTTTAGTGGTAAGAATATCAGCCCGCAAAATGAGAGACCTGGGTTCAAGCCCCAGTCTTGTCGCTACTTTTCCCATCCGTTCTGTATATTCTTGGATTTTAAGGCTCTTACCTCTATGTGCAAACTCAAACACCTTTTCCCTTCCCTTGCGAGCTAAAAAAACTTAAACTCGACCTCCATATAGCTTAAGACCTTAGGCCTCTGTTAAAACAGGAATGAAAGTCTGGGTTTTAAGGGTGAATTTCCCAATCATTCTTTTGGATTTTATACAATCGAATATTCGGGCATTAACAACTAAAAGGAAGATAAATTCCGCAAGGAACTAACCATAGAGCGTCTGAAATCTTTTTATAACTATATATTAGTAAAATTGTATGTATTTGGAATTTTCCTTATTTCAAGTGTCAAGTACATAATTTACTTCTTTAAAATGTAATTTTTAGAATATGAACAAAAGAATGGTGAGAAATTCATCTATGAGGGAAAGGAAGTTTCTATGATAGGTCAATGATTGCGCCTGAGTAAGCGAACCCGGGCTCGAATACATTTATATTTACCATTAATACCGGTGGAGTTTCAGATTTACTAGCACGTATATGTATATCTTTCACTTAGATGGATTTGTAGAGTTAGCCGAATCAAAAAGAGAATAATCCGGATGGATAAAGCCAATGTAAAACAGCCTGGGCGTTGATGCATTAGCCATGTATTTCCATTAATTAATCCCTCCTACTCGGCCTAGCACCCTATACGGCATAACTGATTTATTTATTTACGATTGGCGAAGAATTCCAAGTTCCAATGCTCATAGAAGCAAATAAAAGAGCTTGGTATTAGTTTTCATTTAATAACGTGTTAGAGGGCAAAAAAGTCTAACGCAGCAATAATATGAAATCGTATCGGAAAATTCGATTTGCTTACATTCCCAACATCGAATAGTAATCATCCAGCTGATTAATATGCGATGCATTAGCTGCAGACGAGAGATGCATGCTCCATTTAATCTCTCCAGCAATTCTACTCTACTGTCATGGGAATGGGTTCTGTAATCGACTAATACTTCAATCTATCTCTCCAATTTTCTCTTCTTATACAAGAGGAAAGACACATGCGAGAACTCTACCCTTAGAATTTTAACTTTTCCATCTTTAATCCTTCCCTTCCGATAACTTTGTCATTGTTTTATTTTATAAAATTCAAACATATTTTTAGCAATAAACTTCTTTTCGATGGAAACGAATTACATTGCGTATGGGCTGACGCCGAAAAAACAATGGCAACAGACGAGTAAAAACAATGGCAAAACTGGTAACAGACCAGTAAAAATACGATAAGGAAAACAGATGCAAGCTATGCCAACAATTTATCAATGTATACGTATTGAATGCTAAAAGCATCTACTAGGTTTCTTACACGATGCATTTCAATAACTGAAGTAGGGCATAATTTAAATTCATTACGTTTATGGAATGACTATTTCCCAAAAGCATTAGTTAAATTACTTTACCTTATGCAAACACCAAGAAATAGGACGGAAAATCGAAAATTTCGTTGTTAAGAAAATAAGTTAAGATACCTTTCAGTGATACCTTTGAATCGGAGTAACGTTAGTGTAAAAGATAGACTTTAAAATCATTCAGAAAATAAACTTGAAATATCTCGTTCATCATGCTTTATACTTTTCCATCCACGATACTTTTTTGTACATTTCCTATACGGAAAGCGCTTTAAAAGAAAACGATATTACAACCATAAGAAAGAAATTAGAGGGTATATTTCAATCCATCTTCTATTTTATATATGAATCTATCTCTGGTAACTCTCTAGCCAACATCTCGGCGACCACTAAAAGTAACAACTGAACAATATTATTTTTTAGATGTTTCAAACTTTTTCCGAATAACTGTCACAGAGAATATATTTCTCTGTATTCTTATGTAATAATTACGAAACCTTTAGTTCCGTGGTTATTAATTAATAAAAATAGGAGAAAATTTGTTACACACAAATAAAGAGACAATCTGACTGACACCTTATTTTAATGTGATATAAGTTCGTAAATTCACTGGTAAATAAATTTTATGGATTGCAATCGGAAGAAAAGATCCCGAATAGACAGTAATGAGGTCTGGAGAGTTATTTATTCTTGACCTTCCTTCCTTGATAATCCTTTAACGGATTATTTAGCTGATTATAGTAACTTTCACTATTATAATTTTCTCAAATTTAGAGACAGGTAACCTCTCAAGAGGTAATACTCCAAAATTATTAATATTATTTCCTATTTGTGGTAAAAGTAGAACCTTACACTACATTCGTGTCTATAACTTATTGGAAACTAAATAAACGCGAGATGAATTGGCAACATTTGTTGCCATAATTGACCGTGACGAATTTACATCGTAAAATTGATTTCGAATTAATATCCTCTTGCTTCGCAGTAAGTCCCGTAAGCATAATTTATTTTGGTAAGAGAACCTAATATTTTGAGAACAAGACCAACTAGTTTTGTTTTTGGGAGTCTGTTTGGTGGAAACACAATTTATGCGCGGGATTCTCAAAGTAACGGAAGAAATAAGAGACAATTGCCTTCTTCTAGTGGTAGTAAAAGAAGGATGAGAAGGGAATGCCTGAGGGTAGAATATTTCTTGTGAGCTCCGAGGAGTCGTCAGAATTTGCATACATTTTATTCGGTAAGGGATTCGGGCTTTCCTTTCCAGCCATAAAATATGAGGTTTTTCATTTGCTTCAAGCCATACATATTGCTGCTAATTGACTTAATGCAGATAAGATCAAAAAAATTATTCTGAAATAGTTTAAAGAATTTATGTAAGCATATACAGACAATGCAGACAATATCTCATTACGAAATATAATAGATTAATTTACCATAGTTAGAATTAAATTACTGAATGAATATTTCTCTTTAAAGCAAAATAACATACCCTTTTAACGACCAAAGTTATTTTATGAGTCAATTCATACGTGGAATATACGTGAAATATACCATTCACAATACTCCTTTTCGAGGTGGCCACTTTTTTATACCATATTCGTTCACTCCATACATTAATAACGACTATAGGGGAATGATATTTTCATTTAAAAATTATTTCCTTACGTAAGAGGGTATTATTAGAGTTGAGTGTGCAGCTCTTTTATTTATCAATATTATTTTTCCAGGTGAAACAAAGGATACAAATTATATGAATGAAACATTAACCCGACTTTAAAAGCTTAAAAACGCTGAGCAAAGAGAGAGGTTGTTCATCAGCTAATTTATTTCTTTTGAACTTATCTAAAAACTCTTTTTGAACACCACGAGGCGGAAATATCCCAAATATTGCTGGGATTCAACGCTTTGCAAACACATCCTAAAATAACGATATATAAGATAGATTTTCCTAAAAGCAAGAAAAAAGAGGAGGCATTAGATATTCATGAGGATAAACGGACATTAAACCGCGAAAAAACCTTCGGTAATGCTTATAGGTCGGTTTAAACCCTCTTGCTGATGATTTATTTGTCAGACGAGCTAAGCAACAAAGAGACCAGACGCAATCTTTCATTCCTGCATAATCCAACCGTACCGCATCAAAATAAGTAATGATGGGTGAGTAATCAATCAAAATTTTCGTACTTAGACCAAGTTTGTCCGGATTATTAATTTCGTCAATAAGCCCTTGAGGTGGAAAACATTCTCTCGGCAGTATTCTCTCTCCATTACAATATGGCCTGTACGTGTTGCGTTTCATGATCTATGCGCACACGGAGCGGCGGACCCGTCTGAATCCTACCCCGCGTTAATATCTCTCCACAATACATTTCCCCGAATCGTCTGCCTTTCACTTCAGCTTCCCATTTCACTTCAGCCCCCCCTCTAGCATCTACTGTATCCTTTTCCTCTCACTAGATCTCTCTTTTCACCCAACCCACTTCCTCTCTCTTTCACCCTTTACATTCTCTTCTTCCTTCCTAAAATTCTTTCCGACCCCTGTATCTTCCTCTACAAATACCGCGTGGAAGGTAGTATATCTATTCACGTGTGCAAATGCTCTTTTAAAAGAACTGAAATGTTCAATACAAACATGGTGAGTTGTCAAATGTCGTTATTCACTCTAAAGATTCCTCGTCCACGATTTCATCTATCATAATAATATCATATCTGAGCTTCATAATCGACTACTACTATTACAAAAAATGTAAATTATTAAATGTTTGAATACAAATTTCTAAAAAACGATTACTACTGAGTCCTTAACTCTCTTTTGCTCTGTTAGAATATTATGCGTCATTTTATAACTAGCAATAATAAAAAAGGCTTCTGTGCTCCTACGTCTTCCTTAAACATTTGAAATAAGGGTCTTCGAAGCTGGGATGACCATATAACACCTCTCGGAATTCACAGTCAGCATTAACAAATACTATTACCAAGGCAGTACAAATCATGCTATAACAAAGAAATACTTTCTAACTCCGTGTAAAGCTATTGCTTTAGCTCTATATTTCTATTCCTAAAGAAAGAACTGCTGGGCTCTCAAATATCATAGTGGGCAACGCATGCGATTTCGGTGAAAGCGGCCCCGGGTTCGATTCCCTACTTTAATGCTTTTATCGTAAATTTGACTTCGTACCTATTGAAATATCGACAGCTTCATCGACAGTAGGTTTTACGCATTTGAATTGACATTTCTTTGGTCCCCCACGAACCTTGAGATAAAAATATTTCTGTACATTCATAAGTTCTCGACAGCCTATGGAATCCCAAGAACGTTATTCTATTCGAGTTACTTTAACTTTATTTTATACACTTATCTACGTCCACTCCTTCTCCAATATATTCGATTTCCGTCTTTTCACACCTCCGTTCTCCCCGAAGACTGCACTTCAGCTCTCTTCAGAATATTTCTCTTTATGACCCTTCATCCCACACACTATTATTTTCCCTCAATTTCCACTCTTTCTCTCTCTACTCAATTTGTTTCATGTACATTCCCTCTTCCTCTTTCTGCTTTCTATCATCTGCTTCCCCTTGACATTCCTAATCCCCTTCCCACATTCCGACCATCTTCTCCATCTACTCCGTCCTGTCAGCCTTCTCCATCCCTTTCTTCTCTACCCTATTCCTCACCCTCTTGTCTCACTCCACTCATTCAAAGCCTCTCCACCTCTTTTCTCTTTTTATTCCTCTTCGCCCCCTACCGACAATCCATCCCCTCATTTCTTCCCTTTCTGTTACCCCTTCTCTGTCTTTTATCCCCCCCCCTCCCGTCCTCTACCCATCCCCACCTCACACCTTCCATCCCTCCCTTTCACATTCTGCCGCTATCCCTCCCCTAACTACTCCCGTCTCCGTACCCCTACTTATCCCTTTCCTTTCCAGTCCCTTTTCCTCCCCTCCCACACCTCCTTTCTCCCCTCTATTCCCTATCCCACCCTGTCTCATTCCCTCTCAGTCCCTATTTTTCCCTGTCATCCCTCTTCCCTCGCTACAACCCACTCCCCATCCCCTCCCATCGCTTATTCACCCTTCCCATCTCCCCATTCTCCCATTCCCCAATACAATCCCTGCTTTCCCCTCCCCGCACACCCTTCTCTCCCCATCTCCCTCTCCTACGCATCCCCTCTCATCTACACCCTCTTCTCCCTTCCCGCCACTTTCCTCATTCCCCTCAAAATCCTTTATTTCCCATTCTTCTTTCGTCTCCCTCCTGAATACCACATCTTCCAATCCTCCCTTTCTTTTCCCCCAGAAATCTCTCCCTTTTCTATTCTGTACATACACTTCGGAATAAACCAACCGTGCCTCTCTTTTTTATCCATTTTGTTTTTCCCTTCTCTCATCTCCATTCCGCCTTTTTTACTCCGACCAGAGAATCGTCGTTGGGAAATGAGCGGCGATCGCCTTTATTGGTTTTGGCAAATGCGCGGTGGAAAAGAACCTCCCGCCGGTTTTGGAAATGGTTGCCGCTGAGGAAGGCTGCGCGGCAGGAGAGTTGTTCACAAGTGGCTAAATGAAGGGGAAGATGCGAATGCGTAAAATGGAAAATATGGAGATATTGGAAAGGTGTGATCGATAGGGTGAGAGGTATAAAACAGAGGTAAAGAAAGAGAGAATGGAAAATTCGGAGGGAGTCATAGAACACTGGTAGGGATGAGTGCAGACAGTGAGAGAAATTATGAGAGCATGTAGCGTCGGTTTGCGCGGCGCGGGTCCGTAATTTCACTGATTTCTCTCTGAAGTGCTTCAAATTTGCGTCGGGGATTTTCATTCTGCGGGTATATTTCGTCACGTTCGATTCCATGAACGTGAATCCAGGATTAAAAAAGGCTGTCCGGCGAAGTACTGTCATCGTCATATGTTCCACGGAGACTGCAAAAAACCTCGCACATTATGCGATTCCACTGCGCTATCCCGTTAAGATAAGACCGTCCCTTTCTTGCTGATTACCATTTACTAATTCATAGATTTGTGCACCACGTCCTCTATAGGTTACTAATTAGATAGGTAAACCTTGATACACACACTGAGCGAAGATTTTTTTATTTTGGATATTAAATTTCACATTCCTCGCTCTGGATCCACGGATGATGGAATAACATGTTTTTTCATCGTGTTTTCCGAAGATCTGCAGCGAGAGCACTAACATTCTACTGCTAAAAAAGTACAATACTTGTTTATTCCCCCGATAAAATAGCCTCAAAAATCTTTGTTTTAATAAACAATGTTTTCGTTGTTAAATATGTTGGTTGCGTGAAATGTGAGAAAAATCTCACCGCTCTCAGTCTCATACAAATAAAGATTTTTATCGATCTCTTCCATGCATTTTCTTGAGATGGATGAATAAGTCTTCCTTGTCTATCCTATTTTATGCTGATAGGTTAAGTTTACCTTTCATCTGTTTTATAATCTAGATGAAAAGAAAAACGTTTTGAAGCATTAACTCTGACTACAGTAAATCCATATCTTGCGTATTAACCGAAGTAACCACATAGGCGTATTCATCCCTTCCGTCTCCATAATAGCAATAAACCAAATAGTTAAATAAAGTTCAAAAGAAAGGTATTTGAATACTTCTAGTAAAATTTATAATAAAGCACATGTCATTTAATATTGTATGTTTATCATAATTCCTCACATTTTAAATTGCTAATGAATAGTGAATTAGTATTTCACAATAGGATTTCCAAAATCCTAAATCATTTATTATACGTTGTTCGATGATTTCCAACAGTTCTCTCATGCATCAGCTACTTGTATATCTCTTCAGCTACTAAATAAAGAAGAATTTTCGCTTTGAAACGAGAATTTTCTACGGAATGTCGCGCTATTGTCCCTGTCACCATGCCAGTGACACATCTTGTACGCGGGGCCGGCGTTGCAGACCCAGGTCGATCCAACGCGGAATGGAAACGTACCGGCCCTTTCCATCGACATCCAGCACTACGCATTCGCTAATTACGCCACGAAAGAATGGGAGAACAGAAGGAATCACTTTCTACGTCACGGTTTGGTGTCCTACCGCTGGAACCAATAGTAGTCGACTCAGTGATCCACAGTCCACCGCATTCTCGAGGCGGATCGATGCCGTCCGGAGGGGGAGTGAGTTGAAAGATGGACGCTGAGGGCGCCAGTGGCTCCGAAGAGTGACCTCTCAGAGTTGCAAAAGAGTAGCGGGTAGGAGAGTGGAAAAGATTCTCCTCACCCCTCTACGCAACCCCCTAATTCCCCCTCCCCTTATTGAAACCTTCCCCCTCTAACCCCTTCCTCTTTTCACCCCGCAGGCTTAACCATCCTCATCGATCCTCCGCGGATATCGATCCGAAGCCACGGTAGGCACCCCCGAGGCACGTGCTAGTCCCCGCTCTGCCCCTCGGCGTCCTCCGAACACGCACACGCGCGCAGGCTCATGCCCCTAACCACCAACTACCATCGACCAAAATGCCTCTTTTATAAAATCCGGCCGTACTCCGCCGAGCGTGTAACCAACTATCAGTTGCAAGTACGGATACTTTGACGACCTACTTTCCCAATTTTCCTTTAATGCCTTACGTATATTAAGATGAGGGAGGATAAGGCGAAGGCATGGAATGGTCCTTAAGGGAGCCTTTCGGGATGAATCCCTCGAAGGAAGGAGAGGAGGTTGATAAGTTGGAAGATTTCCGAACGAATTGTCCTTCCTTTTAAAGGAATATGAGGGGATTTTGTGGGAGCGCGACGGACCGTTGCCACCCGTTTTTCCATTTGCGGTTTTCCCTGGTTCCCTATTTAGAAAGGATAATAATCAATTTGTGAGTGAACTCTCTTGGCTTACCTACTTTCTCTATTTATAATATCTGTTTTCGACGTGCAAATCATTCCATGCTGTAAGTGTGCGCATGTACTTATGTATGCATATATTATATATATAATAATTTTTTAATCATTATTTGGAACACTAGAACACATTCATCCTTGAAATAATAACGCCTAGAATACCTTACCAATAAATTTATCATATTATCTCACTTGCATATAAAAATCAAGCAATTCCTTGAATTCGATATATTTTTATTTTTTCTCAAATGTTCTCATGGCTTTGCCAAATTTTTCGAGTTAATTAATATCTCTAGGATGTCTAACAATGTTTAAGTAATGTCAAAATTCATTTTAGACATTTCTGTATTTAATGTTTATAAGTAAATTCACTGTAGTTGAAACTCAAATCTAGTTTACCTATCCAGCAATTTTAGAACAGACAGTTTTCAATCTTCTCTTTCGGAATACCACAGGATTATGTACTTGATGTGCATACATATGCTAACTACATATGCTACCTACCCCAAAAATAAGAGTTGGGGATATAGCAGCTCGCAATATCTCATGTATTCAGAATGCAGCAGAATTAAAAATTTTTATCTTTCTAAATTTTTCGGGATTTAATTTTATTGTCTCCAATCATCTTTAAAACATTGTGTATTTGAAAAATTTGTTCTTAATCTCAACTTTAACGTAGATATAAATCGTATGTTTTTAGAATAAAATTATTTGTTCCATAATAGTATGATAATTTAAAATTAATACTATTCATGTACACGAACAGTTATATATTATTGTTAAAAGAGAGATCACTTTGGTTGTTTGACCTCTCCATATCTCCTCTCTTCTCTGCAACCCCTTTACTTTAAATTCCTTTACTTCGTAGTAACTGCCGTTCTCCTCCAAGTTCTTTAGATACTGAAAACTTTCCTACCTTATTTCTCCGACCTTCCAATTTATCTTCGTTCCTGCTTTTAATCACATCTGTACCTAAAACCATTCAACTTTCCCTTCAGCTTTTTGTCTGAGTAGTTTCTCAACGAATCCTCCTTAAATAACACTCATAATTCACTTCCTTGAAATAGAGTAACTGAAACGACTCGGTATTCAGTGAAATGACTTACAAATAACGTAGAATTTCCGTAAAAATAACTCAGTATATCACTTCGAGTATTGGCAAAAAATTCAATATGTACAGAACATAATCCAAAAACCGGATGAATAATTGTAAATAAAGTCTATATTAATCGGATTCTAAGTAAATAGTTCAAAATTCTAAATTAATTACTGACTCTGAAATAGATTTCAACTAGATCTTAATGTAGATAAATGCTCTGTAGTACATTTCTTCGAAAGGAAACAATTGCGTCAGAACCACCCGTACAAAATTAATGGAACGAACTTAAATGTAATCGACTCAGTAGAATATCTTGGAATCATCCTTACCAATAATTTAAACTGGAGCCCACATATTCGAAAAATATGCGGTAAAGCATCTATAAAGCTCGGTTTTATAAAGCGTATTGTAGGTAGATGCGATGAAAAAGTTAGAGAGCGATGCTATTTCACGTTAGTTAGGCCCCATCTGGACTATGCGGCGAGTATATGGGACCCAGCGGATGAAACGAACGCTCGCGAACTCGAGAAAGTACAGCGCAAGGCGATAGGATTTGTTAAAAAGCCCTACGATAGCAAAGCAAGCGGTACGCAAACTCTCTCAGACGAAGGTTGGGAATCCTCGAAAGAAAGGAGATTAGAAGCTAGACTGCGTTTGCTTGCTAAATTCAGAGAAAGTACATTTTCGGAAGACGTAATTGGTATTATGCGACCCTTCTGCTACTTCTGCTACTGCCGATCCGAAAGTGAGCGTAAAATAAGAGAAATAGATGCGAGAACAAGTCGTTTTAGGGACTCATTCTTTCCGCGAACGATACGCGATAACAATAAATTAAAGAGGTAATTCTACTCTTGGTGTTTACACCCCCTGTCACACGCCGAAAGACGACTAGCAGGGTATTCATGTAGATGTAGATGAAATGGGCGGCAATATATTACTTGCTTAGTTAATTAATCCCCATATTATAATCAGTGAATGGATGTAACGAAGTAAAAGCAATCGAATTACTTGTAACAATTACATTTTGGTTATTTTTTACTTGTAATCGATACAATTTTAAAAAAGTAATTTTTACTGGTAATCTACTTCAAAGCTCGTGCGAGTAATCGTTACATTTGAGTAATAGAAATTGAAAATTTGAATTCCTGGTGCGCTGAACGCATCGAGAGGCAGTTATAACTACATCGTTCACCCTGGAGCCGAATTTCTCTTCTCTTGGGAGGGGAGGGGCGACTCCCCGTAGGAGCGGAGTTACTTTGGAGAACCTGAGAAGGGCCAGAAGATAAGTGAATATGGGTAAAAATGTAAATGCTACAGTGTAGCTACATGGTGCGGATTATGCAATTCTGTTTCTGCGACCTTGGCTTGCTGAGTAGAGTTTCGGTTCCCTATTTCACGGAGGGGAGTGGTGACTTCCCGCCACGAGCTGCTTTCGAGAACTAGATAAGGGTCAAACGATACGTGAATGTGGGTGAAAATATAAATGCTACAATGTAGCTACATTGGGTGGGTTACGCGATATAAGTTTGGCAATACAAATACAACCAGCTAGTACATAAACCTTCTCATGCCATCGGTGAACGTAGTGAAGAGAGGAAGCAATCGCTGTGTGTACGAGGAGAAGAATCAACTCAAGACATCAGCCATGGACACCCTACAAAGTAAATTCAAATATTTAAAAATTGATGTTTTTACCTTAAGTATATTCATTATATTGTGAGTGTTTTCTATTTATTTGCATGATGTTGATTTTAGAATACATCCTCATCCACAGGTGTAAATTTTGGTAGAACATAAATATTTAGGCACTATAATTACTGTAGTAATCATAGTGCCTAAATATTTATGCCTAAAGTGCCTAAATCCAACATTTTAATTGTTCTTTAATACTATGGCAGTAAAGAATAACTCAAATGTTGATTTGCATGTTAGTACTCCCTGTTTGAGAAAATATTGACTGTGATTGCGTCATTTACAGGAGCAAAATAAAAAGTAATTGTAATCCTACTGATTACTTTTTAAAAGAGTAATTTGTAATTGTAATTAATTACAAATTTGACAGTGTAATTGTAATTGAGCCCGATTATATTTTTTCAGTACTTTTCCCATCACTGATTATAATACATATAAATATGGTCACAGCTAGAAGAACGTCAATTCTTGTTCTTGTTTGATATATTCCTTTCCGACAGATATTTTCCTGAAATCCATATCAAAATTAATAAGCAATCTGGCGACTCTAATCGATGTGACAATTTACTAAATCTCAAATAAATGTTAAATTTGATAGGAGAATTAAAAAAAAAATTAATGACGCAGCCCAATTGTGATGAATATAATGTGAATGATATTTAAGCGCTAGAATCTCCGACAAGATATTGATTTCATGTCAACCGAACACAATATATTTATCTCTTTAAAGGATGACACGAGTGAATTTCATCTCTGTCACTTTATTACTCTCGCACTTACAAATCCCCAATTAAATTTTTCTATTGTTATATTGCGATTTGAAATTCATTATTGAGCATGATCAAAAATTCACGAGTAAATATATTAATTATTTTAAATAATTCATCAATGACAAATAATTAAAGAGAAAGAGATGGAAGAGACGTTGAGACAGAGATATATTATTCTATAAAAATATAAATACCCATCAAACTCATCAACTGTCAAAAATTTTCTGCGAAAGACTTTCATTAAAAGCTGATGTCTCTTCATTACTTTAATCAATGCGTTTTGAAATGAATTCAGAGGCTTTGTTGGAAATTCCCACAGCGTATCATTTACACTCGTACAGGAAACGATTTGTTAAAATAACCAGCTAAGTGAAATTGAGAAAACCTAAGTAACAGTTATTTAAGTCTTTAAATAACTAAAGAGGAGGTTAAAGAGCAAATATGAGAATGTACGTCAAGTTAACAATGATAGATTTCCTTCGCTTGGCTTTACGTAATTTTAGATTTTTTATCTCCATATATCTGATACTTGGTAGAAATAGAAAAACTTCTAACTGTGCGAAGATGGCAACTATTCCAGTATTTGGCATGGATAACTGCCATCGTAGCCTCAAATATAGGCACTTATTAGCAGACGCAGAAAACTGTAAATCAACGCCGACTCAATATTTCTTACAGATAAAACGTCTTATTCTAATTCGGAAAAAATCCCCAACTATCTACTAAAACTTAGCCGATCATTGTGAATAGAATATAAAATTCCTCGCGTTTTGATTCCAGTTAAAACTTGGAAAGGCCCTTAAAATTTTCCATTTTTATTACCATAAGAACAGGATCAAATTAATAATGGAGCAAGCTTCAAGTTAGTCAATTCTTCTTCCTTTTTAATAAGGAATGATTGCGTCCTAGAATCAAAAAGTTTTCCTATTAAAAAAGTAATGCCTTTCCTATACCTGTTATTTTATATTTTTAGAACCGCTCTTTCCTGTACGATTGAGGATTACTCATGTCGTAAATGTGCATTCAAATTATCGAAATAGCGATATGTACTGTGTAGTGATTACTATACTCAGCTGGATATAATATTATACGTAAAAAATATAAATAACTGAATGTAGGAGTCGAGCGGGTTTGAGAAAATCTATACACGTTAGCGATTACGTAATGACTAAATGCGTGCACTGCTCTTGGTTAAGTAAGAGTTCGATTACAGCGTAAACGGTATGAGCAATACAAATTTTTGTTCAACAATCTCAAAACAATAACTGGTGGATTAATAAGTTATTCATGGGTTTACACTGGCCATTGCTGCAGTTATATTACTAAGTAGCCCTCAATTACATGTAAGAAACGTTTACTCTTATGAATTTTGCAATGTCCGTCCATTCTTCCCATTATTTCAAAACAACAGAGTTATGCAGTAAGCTATGTAGGATTTCCATAAATTTCCACGTTTCCAATACGAACGGTTTCCAAACCTAAAAACCAAATTACCTCTCATCAAAGCTCTGCTAAATACGGTGATGGATGTTATTCTGAATACGAGCCTTTTCGAATACAACAATGAATAATAATGTATGAGCTTACAATAATATGTTTAAATGAATATTTTAAATAGAAGCTTCTTTAAATTGAAAACTTACGTAAAGACTTCTCATCCCCTTAAAAGAGCGATAAATAACTATAAAAAATGTGCAATACAATACGATTTATTCCTTATTGACGTGCAAGAAACTTGTAATTGAGACTTGTTTAGATAGGAACTCACAATACTTTAGAGGAAAGACATTTTTAACTTTAATAGTCACTCAATATATCTTAAAAAATTAAATAATTTTAAGTTTACATAAAAAAGTTAACAAGCACAAACATTAAGATCCTTAAATGCCAGAATATTGATCATGACATTATTAGCACGCATTGGTTGGGATCGGTTTGGACTGCGTAGATACCACATTCTGCATGTATGCATCAGCCAACTCTCTCATATCAGTTGGGGCCTCCTCTTACGGGATAAGCAGGCTAATTGCCTCCATGATTCACGGTACTCCTCCTACACAACGCCCCCACGCATGAATATATATGACGCCAATATTTAGTGGCCTGGATACCAGAGTCGCCAGTTATGAGACTCCTGTCTTCCCTCACTACACGATATTTTCATGGACAAATTTGTTCTCATTTAGATTGAATTTTTCGTTTGAATCCATGACGCTCTACTTTTGTCTGGTACTTACTGTCAATTCCTACTTGCTGGATTATAAGTTGTCTCGTTAATATACGGTGACTCCTTTCTTTCGTCTCGGCTTTGAGTCTATCCAGTGGTTTTGTACTAGTATTCGGTTATACGATAACCGCATTCTGAACCGAAATAATATAATAATAATAATAAACGTCTTTATTGGGCGAAATTGGGACTAAAGAGTCCCATCTTCCATTTAACCCTTAATATGTAGCTTGTAAAAAAACGTTATCCACAGCAATGAACTTGCAGCACGCTATTCTTCGGTGTCCTTTTTCCAACACCCATAATAACATCCCAAATAATAATGAATCGTTATATCTCACTATTAAGGAGGTTAATAAAAATCAAATTATGATTAATAAGTCTTAATTTTCTTACTCTTAATTGGAAAAGCTTTTTTGTTAATTCATTTTAGTACTCAGCGGCAGAAGGTTTAATTATCGAAGACATAGGGCCTAAGAGTTATTGCTTATAGAATTGTACATTAAATAATGAAGATAGTATATAGATGCAGAATCCCTTCATTCACTTTAATATATGTCAGCCGAAATGCCACTTCTCAAGTACCAAGTCGTGTATTGCATGCAAACAAGAAACAGACTCTCTATTAATTTATAGGCTGGTATTCGTAGCAGTAGATTTTTTTTCGTTTTCTAATTTAAGTAGACGAGCAAATGCGAGCGAATGTATCAGGATATCTGTAGGCCAAATCCGTATTTTTAACCGAATCCAAAAAGCAGCCAAAAAAAAACTCGTTGGGCAAAATTTATTTTGCCTGGTTATCCATTGATCAGTTTTTTTTATTTGAATTTGAATCTCTCTTGTTTATTTGTATAAATACAGACATTGCTAAGGTCTTGCTAATAATATACAGATTCAGCAAGATTGTCACACAAAAACACACCTAAACATCAAGGACAAACGTACAAAATCCAAGGCTAATAAGTATTTCGCTCTCTAAGAGAACATCTTCAGAGCATGTTTTCAAGAGTGGGTTTTATCTATCTATCAGCAATATCGGCTAAATATTTCGTTGATGATGGCCCTTTCCTTTTGCATTGCCTATTCTCCTTCTCGAGGATAGAATTATAGAGTTCGATGTGAAATATACTTTAAAACAAAAAATAAAAACAGAGAACATAACCCAAACACATTCAGAAAAATCAAGATACTCTTTCAAAACAAGCAGGGGAACAAACAGCCTTTCTGGATCGCAATCTTCCTCCAAAATACTCATTCACTTGAATATTTCCAAATCTTTTGAAATATTCAAAAGAATTCTGAATTTTTTTCATTTTCTAATATAGTATATGAATCTCTGCATTACCATTAATGATTTTTAATTGTAATTGTTTGTTTCCTTATCATCTTATTTCCTAGATAATTCCCTCAGATCTCATCTTTTAGACATTAGTTTCTGTAGGCTTCTGTGCAGCTTTATCATACACCCTTATTTGTGGGTGTTTTCCTGCTGTGGATGAATCCTTAAGTTGAGCACTAAGATTTCTTTACATCCACTCTTCCAAAATTTTCTCATCTATATACCTATATATTGATGTCAAGTTTTATATCTTTCTTTTGATCTCAATGACGTTGTGTTAGGTGAAAGATATTCTCAGTCTCGCCAAAATAAGGACGATTAATTATCTATTTCCTTTTCTGTCCTTTTCTTTTTCTACTTCGAATAAATTCACGTGGAACTATAAATTCTATTATATTCTCTCTGTATTCCCTCACCTCAGAATCTCATCCATTACATTCAACAAGCATTGGCTCGGTCTTCCTCTACCTATTGAATAATTTACGCTCTCTTTCCCATTCTACCTTCTTCTATCCTCCTTGCATTTCCCAACTAGTGATACAGATTTACAGTGGTCACTCCTTTATCTCTCATCTACTTAAGCTACGTAAACACACATAGAATCTAAAACTTAAATTGAACTGGCATTCATAAATATCTTTCTTGAGCGTACGAGGCTGAATATAAATAAAAAACCAACGCATAACAATGCCTCTGTACTAATGAATTTTCTGCAAATTCATGCTAATGCTTCCTTCCTCTCGTCACGCTTTGATGAGTGCCTTTCTTTGTTGGGAGACACATATTTAGTGAAAAAAGCATTAATCTATGTGAGCGGAGCAAAAAAAATAATTCGTTGGCCATATATAGCGGGGCGCCTCACTTCGGGGATTAGGGTGTATGCTTGCGTGGCAGAGAGCAGCATAGGGTAATGAAGGGAAGAGGGCTAGAGCTGGAATGGGAAAGACGCCGGCCGAGAGATTTTGGGCGGCGCGGCGGCGTCGGAGGGCGTCCTAATGAATAAATATGAATTTATAGGATGTGATGAATGGGGTGAAATGATGTGAGGCTCCGTGGAATGCGGTCGCGTTGATAGAGAAGGGAGCAGCTTTTTGGATTGAAGGAGAGGAAGGGTTTTCTGAGAGGTTTCAAATGGCGGGAGATGACAAACAATTCCCCTCCATTTACTTCGGAAATCTAAAATTGAGGTTAAAACGCAATAAAAGTAGGATTCCGAAGCGTATGAGGGAGTGAAAAAAGACCGAAAGATCTGCCAGCCAAGCTTTCCCGAATAATGGGATACCAGAGCTTTTTATATGTCTTTCTCCAATCCATTTGATAGCAAATTCGATAAAAAATTAATGTCTGGGGAAGAATAATGCGTCGTTATTTTCTCTTTTGACCATCGTCCGCTTACATCGATCGAACTTGTTTGGTAAAGCAATCAAAGAGATGTATTTCGCGAAGAACTGAATCTGAAAACAAAGCTTCATATAGGAACCACCGTCACAATGTGCAACTTATGAGAAATATAGAGCTCAGCTGTGGACCACTGACAAGGTAAATACTTTATTGATTCCATCACTTTGGTATAATTGTAAAAATTAATATGATTCTTGAATCACTACAGTTTTCTGCGATTCATTCTCTTAGAATAGAATCCCATTAATTACAGTTATTCAAGAATTGGAATATTATTTTACAAATCTATAGTAGTGGAGATTTTGTAATTAAATCAATGTTGCATAACACAGAGCCCACCAGATAGAATGCATCCTACTGCGGGTTATACACTGACTCTTCAATCTTCCATATATTGTTTACTGAATCTCTATCTCTAAAATGTGCTTCCGTGAATGAATTAGTGTTACATATCGAGAGGTTTTTACACTCGCCCGTTAAAATGATTATTGTTTCGGCTAATTGTTGTTTCGATTGAGAGTTGAATGTACTGTCGATTTGTATAATAACAGTACCATCAATATAATCAGAGATTCCTCCAATTAGTGTACTTTTTTCCTAAAATATCTAGATATAAATTAGGATGCGAATATATTAAACGATTCTACGTATACTTATGTCTATGTTTGTCTATGTCTATGTTTGTACCCTGCAAGCCGCCTTTCGGCGTGTGGCAGGGGGTGCATGCACCATGACTCTATTTCCTTAATCGATTATTTTCGCGTATCGTTCGCGGAAAAAATGAGTTCTTGAATCTGTTTGTTCTGGCATCTATTTCTCTGATCTTTCTCGCATCGCAACGGCCTATGTAGCATGGTGAACGCATTATCTACGTCATCTCTAAACGTGCTTATACGGACAATGAGATGTCTAATTGAAGGGTTTACGTCGGTTCGTATGGTTAATAAAATTTTCAATGTGGCTCCCTACTAAGTAAGACAGATCGAACTTCTCCACCACAAGATAGTACATTACGGATTATTAAGGGTTAAATGGAAGATGGGACTCTTTATTCCCAATTTCGCCCAATGAAAAGACGCATGTACTGTATTGTACTGCATTATGCAAATAATTGTCTGTAAATTTTACTTTATTTTTATTTCTTCTGTTTTAGTGCAGTTTGTAATCCTTCTTGGTACCATGAAAACTTCTAAAAAGATGCCATGTTCAACGTTCGGAAAAATGGACTCCATTCGCATGAATCCAGCAAATAACATCCACGCTTACTTAGANTCATTCAGTATTTAGGGGTAACATGGCAACGAGAAGCTCAGAATAGAGAGAATTGGAAAGCGCTTGGAGAGGCCTACATCCGACGTCGGATTGAAAATGGCTGATGATGATGATGATGATGATATATAAAGCAAAATGTCCGTCCATCTGTCCGTTCTCCTATTTATCTTAGAAACGGCTTTATGTAAAGATGTGAGGAAACAAGCAAAATGCGCTTCTGCCGCTTCGTAAGCCCTACTATAACTATTCGATTCGAAATTGAGAGAATGTTGATGAAATAAACGGAAAATTACCTTCCGAAGTGGTGCCCGGGTTTACAATGGCTGCCGAGTAGGAGGCAGCACTAGCATTAGTTACGCCAAATACAATGTATACATTAATGCTAGGAATTTGAATAAATAATCTTTATTATTTTATATTTTCGGGATGAATTATTTTAAGAGTATATTTCATCTAACCATAGTTATCCTTTGTAATTTTGGCTGACTTAATATTAATTAATATATATAGATAAATGAAGTTCTATTAACATCGGCTCTTTTTTGTTTAAGCGTCCGTAGCAACCATGTGTTAATTATAGCAATGTAGATGCTTACAAATGTTGACGTGAAAGAAAAGGGATTAATATAAGTGTGTTATTTGCAAATGCATCAGTTAATATAAGAGAGAAGCAAAAAGATACCTACGTTATAATAGATAGTATATTTATTTGTATTATAAGATAGCATTTTTTATGATTAATCATAAGGCTTAAAGTTGAAAATTACAAAGTTTTTATGAATGTTGATTACCTAGTTATGATCAACAGAATATTCCCTAAAATCATTTAATTACTAGGAAGCATATTCGAAAAGTATCCAGGATCAAATGAATCATTTACCGGTAATAAATATATTGTGTATTATGATCTTACGACGGAAACTTTCTAACTTAGGTGAACCAGATGTTTACTATAACAGATGTATTTTAAAATTAAATTAACTTCCATCATGCTTGACGGGGGCGTTTACTAGTTAAAATGTGAGAAATACGAAACGTATTCACGCCTATGACTGTACTTGTATATTCTTCACTCTCAGCCAAGTTGCTTAAAAATAGGCTACAAACAAGGAAGAAATCAATCTGAAGCAAAAATTGATGAATATCAATTTTTAAGCAGGATTGTGTACTTAAAGCATCTTGTAATGGTAGTAATTACTATTAGAGATAATTTCACCTCACTGAATAAAATAATGTTTGATATGACATAAAGGAAGTTAATGGTGCTTAATACCTACGACAGATTGCTTCCTTTTATTTATTCATCCATTCTTATGAAATACGATGTAATGCGATACATTAATGTAGAAGAATTGATTTGTTAAACTTTGTCTCTAACGATACTTATTATGTTATATCTAAAACATTATNAGTATAGCATGCGCAAAAAGCTAGTAAATAAATATTAACTTAAGAAAAAAAGCATAAATATTACTTCATTGAAGGAAAACCTCTAAGATCTACTTCTAGAAATTTTATGTAAAAGGTATATGAAAACAATAACGAGTAAATTAATCAGTAGACGCAAGTTTAGAGTAAAAGGAAAAGCGAAATCAAAATAAATAAAATTTAACGTTTAAAAGCTCTAACGACCGAAGTTTTCACAAGAGCCGAATAAAACTATTCAAAGATTTGTCTTAAGCACCTCATTAAGAAATGAGGATGAACTCTCGACCAATTATTCTAGGAAATTTGATTGCTTAAGAGAGGAACACAGTCATCTCGTGAAGGGGAAGCAAAACACATTACTGAGAAAGTTAAAGGGGATTGGTGTGAAAAAAGGGAGACATGAAATGACGGAGAAGATGAAAAAAGGGGAGGGATAATGGCAACGGGAGGAGAAGAGATACCATTGCCGTGAAGGGAAAAGGAAAGACATGAAGTTAAACGAAAATGGTAACACATCTAAGGAGATAAATTTATGAATGAATCTAAGAGTAATTTTCTATCTCTCCTGTGTTTTAAAAGAATGACCATTTCCAGGATATAAACATAACTTTACACAATATATCACTTAGATGATGTATATAATCCAAAGTTATACGACTTTATATGAAAAGAATGTATTCGCATATAAAAGATGAGAGCATATAAAAAAAAATAATGTTAGGTACTGCATTACGTAAGAATGAGTTGTACATCTTCGAAGTGCTACCATCTGATATAACATCAAATATCAGCGGGATGCATAAATAATAACTACAAAAGACTAGAAAATTAAGAAAATCCAAGTTGTTCTAAGAGAATGTTTCAGGTTAAGCACAAATGAAACCATTCTGCAATTAAATGCGGTACTCCTAGAGCGCATAAATATCTCAAAATCAACAACATTAGCCGAGGAAAAATCATATTACGGGATTTCGTTAAGATTACGAAAATTATTAATTAGCTTCAGTGATACGATTCTGTTAGCTTAAATCATTGAAAAATATCTGCTAGTGCATTCTTAATATATGAAGAACAGCCATGCATTGACGAACTGAAAGATGAGTAGAAATATTTAATCTGAGTTCCAAGTTGCAGGCAAATACGCTTGAATACAAACAAATTGCGTTTACCATGTCTACTTCAATTCAATGACGGGAATACCTCGGGACATCCACGGAACCACGGGAAAATACAGCGAAATAAGAAAGTTCCATAAAATATGGCTGCTTGCAACCTTAAGGTTAACGAAAATGGCAAAAGGACAAAAAGGATAACATTAGAGGAGGAAATAAGGGAGGGAGAAGCAGGAGTGAAAAGGGAATGGAAAAGGGAGAGGAAAGTTGCAGGGATATCTGAAGGGGAAAGGAAAGTAGGGCGTGTGGAAGAGCCGTCCTTCATGGGCACAAAGAGGCGATAGAGTGAAGTAACAGGAGATAAGCGTATGCAAGGGAAGAAGTGGAAACGGGCGATAAAAGCGGAAGGCGAAGTGGAATGGGTGAGGAAAAAGCTTTGCGGTGTATGTATATATGTAGAAGAGGTCTCATGCGGAAGTTTGCTGGTCATAGGACTCCGAGATTGATATGGAGTTTTATGAAACCTAGTTTCCTAGGTTGAGTTGAGCTCAAAAGTGATAGTAGAGTTAGATTACACTCATGCAAGTTTCTAATCTATGAAAAGGTTATCGAGTGTTTGCTGAATCTTAAAACTATTGCAACAAAAGGAATAAGGAAGTAACCAATATTTTATCATTCATTGAGATGTCTCAAATTTAATACTATAAAAATCTTCGTTGCCATTATTCAGGAAATTAAATTATAATATTCTATCCACAACTGTGAGCAATATTTTAACTAGGCAAAAAGGATATAAAGTTTATACAAACGAAATCTGATTCAGAACAAATAAAATATATATT
>KZ308433.1:1029814-1135553 GCA_000376725.2 Ladona fulva | reverse complement strand
AAAATTTATATATGTCATGACATTTCATGACAGTAATTGTTACAGTTGGAGATAGTATCAAAAATAGTAAGTATCAAAAATTTCTCTTTTTCGGAAAATGGAATTACGTAAAATTCTTCGAATCGCAATTTTTAAAATTTAGATCGTAATTTTCCGAAGATATATCGTGTGTGGTGTGTTTTCGTAGGAATTCAGTATTATCTACAGATCTTACTAGAAAAGTTGAAAAAATTTACTTTGATTTTTGAAGTATTAGGGTATTAAGATCACATACTTATGCTCTGATTTCAGGATAAAATTCGTGGATAAATAATAGGTTTTCATATACTATTTAATATAAAATTATGAGTTTTCTATTCAACATTCCTAGAATATCAAAACTATGGCAAGGCGAAGAATGAAAAGTAATGTCATTTTAAGTGATAAAGAAATACACGCAGTCATTTTATTAATTCCCATCATTTTCAATGAAACGATCGCCATTTTTATCGATCACTTTCCTCGCAGTTCTCTCACGCAATGCTCAATGTGAAAAAGAATCCCTGATTGTACATAATACATTGAATATACATATACATTTAAGTGCGAGAGAAGTGCTTTGATTGCGAATAATTCTAAGTAAAATCCATTTGTGGTCCCTTTGATTAAAAAAGTGATGACTTTATTACAGCCATATTACTCCGAAAATAATACTTTTCTAAAATTCGGAAAACTCGTGTGCGAAAAAATACCAAGGTATTTTACTGTAATCTCCTTTTGATTGCTCTAACGCCAACTTTTGCGCCTCAGTTAATGTAAATAAACAGCGGTGGCTGACTGAGAATGAATCCGTCTACATTTATCGATGGAAAGAACTACGACAAGATGAGGATTCATTTAATCACCGTAGAGAACAATGAAAGAGCGTAAAAATGGCATTTCTTTCACCCTCATTTAATATCGCTGAACAAGGTGAGCGTACTTTTTTGTTTTAATATTAAATGGCTTTGATTCGCCACCAAAACTCGAGACTTGAGGAACGAAGCATATGAAAGACTATAAATCTTCTCTATTACCTTACTCTATTACGGGCGCTCCGATTAAGTCCGGAACTGAATTTTAAGCAATAGAACGAGGCAGACTTTATGAGATTTCTGTAGCTGTGATGGGAAATTTCCTTTTGAGTTTATTCTGATTTCACAAAACACAAATTGAATGTCACGTTTTCTTATTTCTTTAATAATAATCCCATTATAGACTGTAGAGGAAGATTTTTACTTTGCTGCAGTTGAAGGGATAAAAGAAACAATATGGAATAAATACGGCGTTCGTAAACAAATTGTCCGCTATTCTTTTGTAGAATTGGGTAATTTTTACGGGACAAATACCGCAGGTTGTAGTGTACTTTACCATATTATTTCACCAGAACGGGGGATTCCGAAGCGAATTTGCCTGTGGCGAAGTGTAAAAATACACTGTCTCTCGCTCGACACAAAACTTATAAAAGTCTGTTTTCACGTAGCATGACATACATTATTTCTATTCAAATATAGTAGAATCATGGTGCTTGCACCCCCTGCCGAACGCCGAAAGGCGGTTTTTCGAAATTCGCATACGAAGACTCCCAGAAACGGGTAATCCGGAACTTCCGTTTGCCTCTAAACGGGAGTTCTGCCTGTCGACATACAGCTTACAGAGTGTTTTTAAGCCTCTCAATTCCCTACCTGCATTTCACACAAAGGACAACTGTTCACAACCCACCGCATTCCGAAGAAATGCAAGACAAATGTTACTTTTCTATAAGATTCCTTAAAGGGTTTAAATGGTAAGTCGATCAAGTATTTCAAAATAGTATTATAAATCGAGTGATATTTAAATGCAGAATAAAAACGCTATAAACTTAGCTAAGAGAAATCTGCTCACTGTAAGAAAATTGCGTTTTAAATATTTTATGCGGACAATAATTCATAAGTTTACTCAATTCTTTGTTAGAGTTCTTCCGATCATACCAAAAGTTAAATCTATAATCCGAACGCAAATTAATATATTATACGACAATACTTTGAAGAAAAGATTTTATATCACCATGAAGCGAATAAGTACGAAATGCCACAGGAATCAGGAATAAAGCATGAGACCTCTAACTAATTGCATCAATTCCACACTAATTTAATATTTCTTGTCCTCAGAAAACGGGTAAGGGTGATCTAACGCAAGATGGTGCGCACCCAGGAAAAATCCCAAGGAAGAATGGACTTGAAAAAAGTCTGATGGGACCGGGAATCGAGCCCGGGTCTCCCAATTGCCGGTCGGGTGCTCTGTCCGTTGAGCTATCCCGGCAAAACATTTCTCCAAGCCATTCGGGAGACTGTGGGCAAAGTCCTTTGCCAGTTCGTTCACATGGTGGCATTGTTCGCTGTCATGGCTTCATGGAAGCACCGGCAACAAAGTGAAGGAAAGGACCATTCTTCCCTGGGATATTTCTTGGCCTTATGATCCCTCTCAATTAATGAAATAATTAAGGCCAAAAATACGAATAGTTTCTAAAATATTTACGACAAATTGCAATCGATTTACGCCAATCTTGCATTATGAAATTGAGATATTCTTGTAAAAACAGTTACCTAAATTCCAATGCTAGTTTCGATTCAACCTGAAAGTATAAAATACCTTTTTACATTTGCATCACTAATCTTTGGGAACACGTACGCTACAAAATATCCCACACACAGAGGACGATAAAAAATTACCATCTTATCAAAATGACATTCATATCACGGGACAGATATTCTAAGCAAATCATAAATTTTGGAACATGTAGCATAGCAGCGAGAGAATTAAAACAACACTCCTTCATACTTCGGAGCGTGCGTACGCGACCCGTCATCTCGCTCACGCTAACCTACGTGTCACGCCACCTGAAAAATTCATTCTCGAAGGATTTATCAAAGGCCGTAAAGTACAACGAACCCCAACAAAAACATACATAAACATAAAGTATTTATGCAGTATCGTTTCGGTCGCATACGGCTGAGCTTTCATCCAACCGCTAAACACACCCGAAAGTATAAAGTACCTAAAGTCATTACGATCCTCAACCAAATCTCCCAACAGATTTACTTGAATTTGGCCTCCTCGTAATAAAACTAGATGGCGTAGATACGCCCGAAACGACCCCTTTCGAGAGCACATAATAATACTCGCTGGATGGGCCGCGCGGAAGTTGGAATCGGAGATAGGTGGCGCTGGTGAGGGCCTACTTTTCGAAGGCAAAGGTTTCGGTGGGGAAAAAAAGGAAGCCGAGTGGTAAAGCGAAGGTGCGAGAATGGGATTGGATGAGTGAGAGAAGATTCGCTTTCTGAGGGGGTGGGGGCAGTTAGGAGAGCATTACGGCCTGGGATGCGGTAATGGGGTTCGATGCCCTCAAATCTCGCTCGATACTCCCACCTCACCTCATCAATCCCTCTCTCTTCCTCACTCTCTTATTGCAATCTTCCCTCTATGCATATCCGCTTACTTCCCCTTTCCGTCTTTCCCAACGCCTTCGATCCTCGCTCCGTGCGAGGGGAGGAAGTGTTACCGAGGGAAACAAGGCTTTCGCAACGCAGTTTCTCCAAAGGCTTTCCACGCCTTTCTTCTCCGATCTTCTGTGCTCCGGCGTTACGATCACTTTTAACCCTCGATGATTGTTCTCCTTGTGTACACTGAGCGTTTGGGTTGAATTATAAATAGATCCGGGGCGTTAAAGTGATCAATGGAAGTGTCACTGTTGCCAAATCTTCGCAGTTAAACCGACATACACCAGAGAGATCTGCTGGAATGTTTTTCTGCAGCGCGCTTCCTTCGTAGCTAGGCTAGACAGGACTAGAAGAAACACATTCTTGCGCCATAGAGCCTTGTAAATTATTTTATCATAAATTCCGTTTTATCGGACCCGGAATTTACAAATAAATTCATGTTAGTGAGATTTTATGTTCTCTTCGCAGTTATACCAAAAATATTGTTTTTCACTCCACAATCTCAATTTTTACATTCAAATCACTCCCAAAAACACTTCTATATACCTTGGAAGATGCGTCACTTCAGGTTACTCGTTCTCACCCACACGTTCACTCGCGGTACTTCTATGGCTAACTCATCTTTGCGGGGGTATCCTTACATTATGACTAATTAAGTATTTAAGTTAATAAAAGTGCATTTAGAATAAAATATAAGAATATCATGTTCGTGTAATGCCAGAAAGTTAATGCCGTTATCATAAAACTAAAGCGAAAAAAATATACAGATCAAAATCTATATTTAAACACCGTAGTACATACCATTATGCGTAAACTATCTAATACTCCTAATATTTAATTTAAGATGAAGAGTTCGAAGGTTGGTTGAGGAGTTTTTTTTTCTGGGAGTACACGATATCACAATGGCATTGCATGAAATAAAAGCTGATACTGAGATTTGTCGGGAGCAGAGAAGGAACGTTGCCAATGCAGGAACAACATGTCTATTGATGCACGAAAAGAAGAGGAATACTACAGAGAAGTAAAGAAGGATTAGAACAGACGCCCGTCTGCTTTCGCTTCGGGTTTTGTCAAACTTATAAATAAGGAGAAAAATTGAAGGAATGGGAAGAGGGAAGCACGCTTCACTCGCATTTGTTGGTTCTGACAGCGAGCATCGATCGACGGATGGACGAGTAAGAGGGGCTCTTCCTCTGCCCAACATTTCCTCTCACTCCACCGCAAACAACTGTCCCCTTTCGCTGCCTATCCAATGTGTGTTCCTACCTGTCCACGTATATTCTTGTCTATCCATTAAGAGGAAACAGCCGGGACATTAGGACAGACATGCAAATAAGCTAAAAATGTAACGCTTTTCCTCCAATAGGGAGTAGATTTAAGATGACCATGTCGGATAAAAACCACCGAGTGAAATTTCCTCGACGAGTAAGGTTAACGCAAATTTAACGCGAAATAATTTCGAATAAATGCAAACAGTAAAATATGTAAACATCTTACACTCAAAATAAATGAATTCATCGTTTTCGATCTTTTCAAAAGAATGCGAGAGTTCGCAAAACACAATATTGAGATAATGTCGAACTTAAAATAAATGGAGAGTATTTCTTTCAGAACTAATACCGTTAACAATATCAGCTCCGATACGTTTTTAAAATATGCAATGCATTTATGATTCTATTAAACATTAGCATAAGCATCTTTTACATAGAATTTACTCATATTTTCACAATCTCGATTCCGTCTGTATGGTTTGTTTGTAACAATTAAAATATCTCCAAAATCTTTTACCATTAGAAATAAATTAAAAAATTGGCATCTGGATTTTATAATAATACGAATATTACGAGCAGAGTCCGCTTTCAACTTAAATCGAGTCATGTAACCGCTTTTGAGGGCATCAACCAGGGGTTGGCTCTTCCGGTATGTGGTATGAACTCAAATTACGGGAAAAAATCCGTTGAATTGATCACTGTGCACTGTACGACTAGATACTAAATAGCGTGGTAACTAATGAAGTGTTTGGATACCTATCGATGGTGTTGAGCTTCAAATTATTACAATCACTAATAACAAATAATTGTTTAAATTATGTAGCGCTAAACAACAATGACAGAACCCGAGATTTTTGTGAGTCAAAAAAATAAACTATTCAGATACTTTTGCAACAGATCTACCGCTGAAAAACAATGTATCAAAAATGTTGAAAAGTTTTTCGGAGGAAGTTTGAAGAATTTAGACAGTGGATATTGTAGCCTCGAAGCGACCACGGATCTGAAGGTGACACTGATTACCAGTACCTCATCTATCAATGAAACTTTCACTTGGCACAGTTCTATGGTGGGCGATTCAAATTTAGATGAAGAACAAACGACCAAGAATTTTTCGAATAGTCTATTTTATATACAAAAACGAATGTATTTATGTGTGTGTGTGAGTTGTAAGTGCCTCCAAATCTCGAAAACCAGACGTTGCACAACTTTGAAGCTTTAAATATTGTTAAATTTCTTCTCTTCACAGACTATAGGCTACTATTTATTTACCTAACTGTCCCCAGTCCAGATGTTTAAAACTATTTTCATAAGAAATACATGTAAAGTTAATTTTGCTCGCTTGCGGGATTTGTTTATTTCGCAAAATTAAATGAGAGAGAACAGTCATAGGAAATCGAGATAAGCACCAAAAGAAAGGAAATTAAATAAAGGTTTTCATTATGGTCGTGGAATTCAGCTTCCGATTCGAAATGGCGAAAAATCTGATCAAATACACCAAAATTTTCCGAAACTTTCACGTATTCTGTTTCGTATAAACAGCCCCTCCCCTATTGACGAAAAAACCAATTGTTGAATCCAAGCTCATGCATTCTCTCATAAAATACCCAGATAATTAAGGCCCATTTGAAATTATGATAAGACTAATGATAAAATTGAAGAGGAGGAAATTTTCTGATAGTTTAACATTTGCAGTTACGAACAACTGGCAGTGATGAATTGCAGGTACACAGGTACCACTATTTAGTAAAAAATTATCGGGTCGAATTTGCCTATGGGTATCTTAAAGTAATGAAGCGCCTAAACGTTCTTTTTGTTGAGTAAATTTACATTAAAGTGTATACATATTGATAATTCCGTGAAATAAAATAATTCCGTATTAGCGTGTTACCTGAAATTGCTTTTCTCAACTCAAGAGATTGTATGAACTATTTAACTTGGTAAGTTACGAACCTTTTTGATATTATTTGCTTAATTTAGTAATAAATCATATTTGTTTGTATCTTCGTACACTTAGTTGCTGATGCAAATGATTGGCTGAAAATTGAATGTTAGCATCTTACTTAATTCAAGGTTTGCATTACTTTTGAGTTTTGAGCTGTGGATTGTCAAGAAGCAGCGAATCTCTAACATCTCATACCTGGTTGAAAAGGCAAACCGATTTTGTTTTGTTGCGTCACAATGCAAAATACTCTAAGATATTTTAGTAGAATGGGTAATTCAGTATTTTTCTATGTAATCTGCCTGTACCTGTGCTCAGTAGTGGTAGTCATAAGTATATTGGCATATTAAATATTTTTTATATTAATTAGTTTTGGAACTACTTTTTAAAACAAATCAATAAAGTTCAATACTTTTGTACAACATTAATTGCGTTAACTTGGACTGTATATCTGATGGAAACTTTTGCTAGTATTCATGATGGTAGTATGATGTATTTATGGAAGTAATAACTTACAGACATTCATTTAAATTACGTTATATTCTCGAATGTCAGATGTGCCTGAATTTTAGACGCACCAAAAGTTTGGAAGTTAAGTAGTGGTGGAAAAATAAATGTAATTATTTTTTTATTCTTAAGGTTTGAGTTAGATAACGAATTAATTGGCATTTCAAAGTAATTTCTGTAATATGGCCATAGCATTTTATGATCTGAAAAAGAAAGCCCTTCCAAACGTGATAGGTATTTGCAGTAATCACAAGTTATTTTTGAGAGTAATCACAAGTTATTTTCTATTCAAGCCTTTATAAATGAGGAAGTATGTAATATACAATTTGTAAGTATGCTCCATGGTTTCAGTAAACAAGATAAATCTAGAGACATTGAGATAGATCCTGCTCATACTATTTTACCCAGTAGATTTTCTAAATTCTATGTAACCATTTGATCTACCACCTTATATTTTAGAACTTGGAATTGGAGAACCACAACTTCTAATTTCACATTATAATTGGAGCATCAATCCTATTGCTTAGAAATTTCAACCTCCCCCAAAAAAAAAGAACGGTGCAATTACACTAGATTGTGTCTAAAGCCGAGGCACTCAAATGATATTGAAGATACAATTACGGAAGGGTGTTCAAAAGGAGAAAATCTGTTCATTCCCAGAATTAGTTCCATTCCTACTGATCCTCCGTTTAAATTGAAATGATTAATTTTTCATTTCAACTAACTTTTTTTAAATATCAATCAACGAATCACTAGGACAGTCGATGGATGTAAATATAATTAATTTTGAGACTCCCTGCCACTTAAATGGACAATTACAAGTTAAATATTTACGAGTGGGAAATTATTAATATATACTTGCTCCAAAGGAAAAAGTGAAGAATAATTTTTACTTTAAGGCATATGTACATGAAAACAATTCTATTAGTACCTGATTGTATACTTGAATATTAGGGAATAAAATTAATTTTATTTTTCATTCCAATTTTAACAGGAAAATTTTCCAGTATGGTCCTGGTCAATCTGAATTTGGTGAGATCTTTTAATACATTTAAAAAATTTTAAACGAATTTTGTATTAATTGAAGTAGTTGTTCATTTAACAGACTGGATAATGAGTTGAAGTACCGTTGTACACTTAATCATATATTTATTTATTTTGTTTAATGGTTTGAAAAGTAGAATCGCCTGGTATTTACTACCTTCCTATACATGTGAATCATTTTTTGCAACCAAGATGTCGCAGTTATTTATCACCCTTTATTTCCCCGTTGAGAATCAACGGGTAATTCGGCTAGTCATTAATAAACGCAAAGAACTTCTATTTGAATTGATTTACGCAACCTAGTGATCATTGTCACATCATTCTCCATTTTAGGTTTTTAATAACAAAATATACAGCATTAATATCACGGATCATACTTTATTTTCCTCGAAGAGAGAATCCCAAAGCCGAAAGAATAATTATCGGAATTAAAGCCCGAATTTAAATGAAATACTATGGCTATTGAGAGGAGATATACAATGCACATCTTTTCGCTTTACGTATGGGAAGCCAACTGAAGCATAAAATGTGAGCTGGCTGTTGTGATCCTACTGATTGTTACGAAATTTCTACCATAGGGTGCATAATATCTCTCAGCCCTTTTCAAACTGATGCAAGAATACAGCGTAAATTATTTGCTCCAATCAGAGCGCAATATTTGAAGTCCAATCAGCAGGTTCATACGTAGAGACGTACGTATAGGCAATCCAAAAATTTTCAAACAATATTCCGTGTAGAAGGAATTTGTAAAGTTGTATGTGGCTATACATGAAAGCTTTGCATGAAATTGAATGACTTTTCGATGCAAACATTTTTCTGTCTTTCAAAGAAAGAATCATAAAATATTGCCTTAACAGTCATTTTCTTTTTATGAAGGTGGTTAAGCTATCTATGATAGGAAGAGCAAATATATTTTATATAAGAGACCTTTACTAACCCGGTGAGGAAAAGGGATCCATCTGCACCTACTTTACAAGTCTGTGTGGCAGGGTTTCACGCACAATAAGTCTATTGTTCTATTATAATACAGTATAACCAGCTGAAAAAATGAAACGGATAACTCTATTATGTATTTCCATGATCTTTCTTGTAGTATCTGGTCGGACTGTAACAGGGTGGACGCATTGCATCTGCTGTATCTTCCAAGAGCATATTAGTATCTTTGAATTGTTTGAGCAGATTTAACCCATAGCTTTATCTCCTTTCTTCCAACGATTCTCAATGTCATTGAGCATCTTTATAACGCTTACCTCATATAAGTGGCATAGCCAGGGTGGGTCAGTGGGTCCGGATGCCCCCCCCCCCCCTCACTCATTAGGTTCGACTTCAATTAGAACTAAGAATGGGTGGTGAGAAATTTGCGAACGAATAGATCTAGTAATTTGAAGGTAAAAAAAATTCTGGACCGCCACTCAAGGAACTTCTGGCTACGCCCCTGCCTTATATATGACACAACTTGCAAGAAAGACGGATGCCAGATAAGTATAGGCATGGCAAGAATAAGGATTAAAGGAAAGGAAGGTGTCTTTGTAGATTGAAAACCTACGGAAAATCCCAATTCCAATTTTCTATTCGACCTAATAGCACAAGACACCAGCTGACTGCGGTTTTAATACCTTTAGTAAAACTCCCTCCAAAAAACCAAACAATTTCGATTGATTGCTTTGAACCGATATACTGAATTCTACGTTTCCTCTCTATCCGACTGTTTCTTTATATTCCTAAGCGACCACTGACTGTAAAGAAATCGATAATTTTAGATGAAACTTATCATTCAGATCTTGTAAAATGATGGATTCGTAAATGCAAAGTTTCATTAAGCGGGACTTCCTAAAAAGATGAATACGTGTGCAATAACATTTTTCTACAGATTTTTGTCTCTCAATCCTATCTATGAAAAATTATTTGTTTGCTTAAAACATGATATGGAATTGAAAAGCATCATGTGGAATTTCTCTGCTAGTGGCATCCCAGCTCAGTAAGAGCAAGTGCAAACTACCTCTCTACTCACCTTACCTATGCACCTCATCCCCCTTCCATAGCTAAGAGCAGAGGATGCATACAACCTTCGTCTCGATAACTTTACGGACGAATATACTGAAACACAACTACGGATAAAAACTCTAAGTAACTAAATTCAAAATTTTAATTACAATCTAAACCATCGTAATTTTTGCAGTTGTCGACTAAAGAGAAGAATATTTCATCATTTTTTTAAGGTACGCACTATGTACTATGTGCAAAGTCAAACACCTTTTCCTTTCCCTCATTTATTTACTTTCGGAGGATTTTCCACATAAAATAGCTTTATAAATCGGCTGACTCAACGAGGACCAATGGCGGTGGTTAGTGCCACTATTTGGAGAGTTATTGGCGAGGCTATTGGCATTCCCTTAACAGAGTGTAAGACACCGTACCGGCATGGTAAATAAATGGTTAGAATACCTACCCGAAAAATGGGAGACCAGGGTTCGATTCTCAGCTGTCGCTGTTTTTCACATCTGTTTATCCTTATAAATAGCGAAGTAGTAATATATCCTAATAAATAGCCCCTTGATAAACGTTAAAATGGTAAGTAAATATACAGAGTCGCCCAAAAAAAAAAAGTATACACACATTTGGAATTGATAACCTTGATAAAATACTTCAATACTGAATTCATTGAGAGATCATGAAATGTATTCAGGTAACCTTTAGCCTTTATAATTATATTTAGTCTTTTTAGCTCTTTCTTTAATTCTTTCTTAGGGTTAGATGTGAGAAGAGACTAATTAGTCTCAATTTCGGCCTGCAATAAAGTTGTTTTATTATTTATTAGTATTATTATTATTAAAAGAGGTGAACAATGTGGTGAGTCATTAAGTTACTAAAAGAATCTTATTCCGAAATGTGTATACGTTTTTGGGCTGACTCTATATCTATTTCAACCAAATCGCCCTATGATTGGTGACCAATCCATGACCGATTTCAAATCATACTTCTATACTTTCTTGATAGCTAATTTTTTCCATTAATGACGGTCAAAAGTATTTTTATACCCCGAGTATCAGATTTATTGAGATTGAAGAATAATGCAATCTTGAGACTAAATCGTCCAATACAGTCTGACTTTAAGCCAATTCCATCTTCTAAGAGTAAATTGAGTATGACACAAAAGAGCAATCTGTCTAAACCAGAGGTTTCCAACCTTTTTGATTCTCGTACCCTCATTGGCTTCTCAGTAAACCATTCAATACTCCCAAGAAGCCACAACAAGAATTAACCTCAGTATCAACAAGTGATAGAATGAATGTTACTAAACAGCACCAATATGAAAAAGCAGAGGAATGTTACTGAAAAAACTACAATGGAAATATATTTAATTGCATGATATCTACGTATCTATCATAGCCTATCTTCTCTCTTCTTAATTTAAATGGGAATTTCAAGATTTTTATAAAAGATGATGAGGAAGAACCATAACTATCCACTATAACTTCATACAAAAAGAGCAATTTAAAAGATAAAATTATTTCTTAAGTCCATATTTTACAGAAGACGAGAATCAATAATAATCAAAATATAAGTTGTTGATAGGAAAACTCCTACTTCAGAGTAATTTGATAAAAGTGATCTGCTATTTAAAAACTCCTCAAAATTTCTGAACTCCTCAAACTTCCTTCAAAATTTCAGTTTCAAAACTAAATCTTTCATAAGATGTTGATATTCTTGTAAAATAATGAAAAATCAAAGGAAAGATAAATATACGGAAATAAATGGAATTCTTTTGTAAAATCGTTATCTTTTTTCAGGAATATATTTCACAGAGGACAACGTATTTTTGTGAAAATCCATTACATCCAAGAAATTATGACAAAAAACGTGATATTTTTATTAAATAATTCTCATATTCATATTTTTATTCACATTATTTATTTATATATTTATTATTACAATTTTTATGAATAGAAATAGAATATTTCTATTCATAAAAATTGTAGAAAAAGTACACTCTTCAATGTTGGGCATTTGGGTTATTTAAGGTCTTTAATGTTGGATATTTAAGATCGATTACTAAAATCGTGTCATCAAATATGAAAATCATAATTGTAAACGTCGGGTGATTTCGATACGATCCCAATTTTTTAAAAAAGTTGGCTCCCATATGGGTAATAGGGCACTAAAAATTTCCCCGTATCCATGTGATTAAGGGGTCAAATGCCTCTTAAAAATTAATGTTATCCTCATATCTTTATTTTAATTAAATAATCCGAGCATAAAATATCACAATGGAAACACTATAACGCTCTAAAATGCTAACAGCAATGCTCAAAACAGCATTATTCTCACCATATTTTGAGTATCCAAAAAGTATCCAAATTTCTTTGGGGTGCGAAAAAGAAACGAAAGAGTAAGTGAATACATTGTATTGTTTTGTTGACATATGCAGGAATAATATAGTAGAACTCAAATGTACATCAAAACAAATTTTGAATTGTTTAATGATTTAACAGTTGTGTTTACGTACACTGAAAATCGTGAAAATGAACTTCGTCAAGGATGATTTCATTTCTGATATTCAACGGAAAAAAGAATTTGCCCTCGAGCAAAAAATAATATAATTATTTGAAATCTTAAGACCTAAAGCGATACTCTAGAAGCAGCTTGTTGACTCTCAGTGTAAAATTATAGAACGACATACAGCTTTTGGAGAGTCCATCATCTGGACTGATACTTCCATTATGAAACGATCCAATCCATTCCAGAAACGCTGTTAGAGGTTTCCCCTGGATGCGAATTCCATATAGCATGACCTTAGGGGACCGTTGAGTGGCTGAAATTCCACTGTTCTGGGCTGAAAATTAACATAAAAGGCCTATCTTTTTTAACGATTCGGTCAGTGCACATTCTTTTGGCCGAGTAAACTACTTCCCACGATCTCCGTGTTTCACCTACATTCCAACAGGTAGGCAATTGACTGTTCTCTCTTTCTCTCCACCCACTACTCTACCCGCTCTCCCTCTTCCATCCTTCCAAACCACCACCACCATCTCCACTTTATTCCTCGTTCATCTTATGCGGACTCACAGCGGTAGAAACTCTCAAAGATCAACATTTTTGCTTAAGCAGGAGAGCAAAACTCGCTTCCTTGGTCGAATTTACGGGAAGCCGTAGAAGGAAGAATCAATCTCGTTTCCTTAAGATCAAAATGTACGGGAAATTGTGGAATGATAACTGGTATTCTATCCTGAAACGGTTGTTTTACTAGCACTTATACATAAATATCCTTATGTACAGAAAGTAAACCAACAGGTTCTGTCAATATAAATAGAAAGGCCTACATTTCGGGGATTAAGACAGAAGAATTTTATATTTCGGGAATTACCCTATACACACAGGGTATCTGTTTGTGTACCCTGTATTATACAATTTTATAACAATTAATACCATGGAAAATCTATGTCCTCCTATAAGACGCACTGAGCTTTTTAACTTAAATTTTTGTTTTAACTTAAAATTTGGTTTTATTCATACCTTATTACGTTAAAACAGGATAGTTTTAATGAAAATGCATACAAGTGACCACTATCATCTGAAATAATGTCTGTGAAGACCGAGGATCGGTTTGAACTTCAAGCCTTCTGCACCTACGAAAAGTCCTGAGGGAGTGCGGGTTAGTGAAAAATTTGCATTCTTAACGATGATTTTTTCGAGAATCAAGCATTTGTTAACAAATGCCATAGGTTGCTAGGTTGATGTTCATATTTTAATTATTATTATTTAAAATCATTTTAATATTTCTGAAAAATATTAAATGCAGCAATGTCTTTATCTAACTCCCACAGCAATATTTACAAATGATACATAGTTAGATTAAGCACTCTTTGCGGTTCTAATAGGTGTTTTTCATCTCTGTTTTACCGTGTCTTTTCTCTACCAACCAACAGAGATTTTTTCTGACACCAAATATTCTTAGTTTTATCAATGAAATCTCATTCTAATGTGGTGGAATTAAGGTATGTACATTCGAGCCTCAACTGGTCTTAAATCGGCAAATAATAATAACAAAATCTCCTCATATTTCCTCGATACTGTTGGTAAGTAAGAATTTTACTCTGTTTCTTCGCAAGAACGTTCAAAAGTATTCACTTTGGATCCAAAGACATTTCTTTAACTTACAATTTGCATTTTTAATTCCTTTTTTCATCAAAGAACCCCAATCTAAAAAAAAACAATGAGCCTTCTACGTAGCTCTAAATAACCTACCTACTCTCTAGGACTACCCTCGGTAAAATCAGAAAATTAAAACTAGATCGAAATGTAAGTTTTTAAAATTTCCAGTTTTTAGAAAACTTTTTGCTGCCAAAACCGACATAAATCAAGACATAATAAACTGACTACATCCTTGACAATTTCTGACGCAGTTTTCTATTAAGGAAAATCTTCTTCGAGGAAATAACACGGAAGACGATTCGTTAATGAAATCCTGCCTCCTGACTGAATTAATCCTTTACAGAGGAATTTTTGAACCAAGTGTTGTCTATTTAGTTTTATTTTACTGAATCTTCTGGTCGGGGGAGAGTAGCGGCTGTTAGCGGAGGAATCTGGATTGAAGGATACTCGGCTCACTTCCTCTTCTCCCTCCAATTCTCACTTGTTGAGTTAATGCTGGATTTGTAAGGCAAAGGAAAGAGATGTAGAAAGAGGAGGAAAAGAGATAGGGGTCAGCAGCTGAAATAGGGGACAGGAAGAATATCGACAGTCGAACCGGATATTAGGTAGAAATCTTATGGGGATACGAGGGTCAAGAGGAGCTACTTCCCTCGACCGCACACTGAAAATGAGCAGCAGTGTTTATACAGCTCATACCTTATCAAAGTATTTAACCTTTTTTTGGAGTAATTTCATTTACACTGGAGAGAAAGGAAACATACTTCTTACACGACAATGTGCGCCAAAGTTTTAAGAATTGATACATTTAAAAGTGAAATAGATCATTTTTAGTATAAATCGTCGCTTCAAAAATATTTGGTTTATTGAAAGGTAGCAATCCTAAAGTAAACATAAATATGATGTGAAAAAATGTACGTAACCGTATTTTTCCTATTGTTTATGGATTTGGCTTATGTATCAATTATTATTATGTTAATGTATTTAATATTTTTACCACTAAAATTCACAAAATTGTGAGCTAACTCAGCTACAGCTGCAGCCGAATGCTTTTGAATTTCTGTTATGTGAAGAACTTAGATATGGCAAACCAAAATCAATGACGAAGAGTAAACGGGGAAGGACAATTTGGACATGATTGTGACTCGAACAAAGACCTTCCAGTTTCTGGGGGGATGCTGCAACAAAATAAGTTACCATACTGAGCATTCTTATTTCGTTGCTTAGATTGTAATCGAAATGTCTCTGCTTTGTGAGCAGAGCAATGTGGCGCACACCATGAATTGCTTAGTTGACTCAACTTTTTCTAATCATAAAGAAAAAGACATGACAAAATGACGACAGGACGGAACGGGGACTTCGAAAATGTGGCGCAAGGACAGTAAACAATACTGCACTACGGCTTATAAAATGTTGCAAATTTAACAGGAGGCGGATAAAAAAACTGTGAGAACTAAGTGGCATGGTTTTTTTATTCACAATTTTCTTCCATATTGTCCATATTATCACCACTCTTTGCGAATCAATGAAGCTATTGCCGACCTTAAAAGGAAGCATCATGATTGTATACGTATGTCTGTGAGCTTTTTCGTTCTGTATCTAGAAATAAAGGCTACGAATCACATTAGTAAAGTTTTGCTTACTTATTTACATGTACTTTAACATCGTATCTGCTGCTAACTTACTTCTTTATCCTGTGATTATTATTTGGGCTAGCATAAGTCCATCACTCCCAAGTATGTGATGCTATTTATGGTATTTTTCATCTTTAAATAATTTTTCTTGTGCACTTTTCTTCGTAATATCTCACACAATATCTCCGTGATAAAAAAATGAACACTGAAATTTATTTTCACACACCATGAGTAACCTTTGCCTAAACGATTAGTCTACTAATAAATGAAATTACGTTACAAAACAACTAAAGCTATCGAAAAGGGAAGAACTGAAGGTGGCGATGAATAAAACCTTCAAAAAACCATCAACTTTATCTATGATGACCTTAAACGATTTGGAATAAATTAGGATAAAAAATATGAATAAGGGAAACTGCTCTACTAAGTAGACGATACAGTTCCTCGTAAACTGCACCACTACCACCACCACTGGAATAATGTTGAATCGTCAAGTGTACGGTAAGGGTGAGAGACAATTGTAGAATAGAGCCTTTGGAGGACATCTGCCTCGTTGTCATTGTCTCCATTTGCTCCGCCTGTTTGTTCGGGAAAAATGAACTTTTCTTTCTCTACACTAAATCACAGTTACGGTTAAAACACAGTTACGGAGTTAGAGCTTATTCTCAGAGCTCCGAAGAAAAATTTAGCATGGAAATAGTGTTGGGCCAACCAAGTAGTTTAGAAATATGTCTATAGATATAATTGAAAGTGAATGAATGAGCTGCGACAAGCCCTTAGCTGATATGATTCAGACCATAGAGTGTTTACCAAAGTATGATGGCAAACAAAGCTGGTCCATTGAAAATCAAGAATAACCAATAAATGCTTTATCGATTAAGGTAATACAGGGGCTGTATATCACATTATACTGCCGGTGCGATTTACTTTGTCAGATTTGATAGTTCCTAATCACAATATAACGAAGAAACAGTTTACTCTTTAAACTTACTTGTCTAATACGCCATTTAACAACAATTATCTTTCTATGTTTAAACACAAATATATCATATAACTTTGGGAGAATATTTTGCACAAAAATGTAGCGCTGACATTAATTTTGCTTGAATTTACACTCTTGTTTACTCATTTAACATCTTTCATGCGTAAATAGGGTTTAATTTTTCAATCTGATCAAAATGTAAGTCGCAGGTAAGCAAAACTTATCCCAGATAGATCAACAAGTATTTCTGTAAAAGAGTACACGCAATTAAAATCAACGCTATTCTGTCATGCTTCATGGAGTGATGCCGCAGGAAATAGAATTTCCAAACTTGTTTACTTAGCAACGGGCTCCTCCACAGGTCTCCGTATCATCGAATGCCATTGGTGAATTTAAAGGGGTCGACCGAGACACACGACTCAGACTTCTAATAGTAAGAAAATAGAATGTTTCGGATGCTTGAAATTTCCCCTCCTTTCCACACGCCAAAGTACCTCTTGCAGGGTATTTACGTAAATGTAGATGTGAAATTAATTCCGTTCATATTTTCGTGATTAGTTACGCAGGAAATATGTCATACTAGCTCTGAATGGTATTTGAGAGTATGTTGAAGAATTCAAATTTATAAGTATTCTTTAACCGAGTTTCAGGTATAATCTTCATCGTGATTAAGAATTGAAAACTGAATTATATAACTCATTTCGAAACAATTCATCATAAATACGCCTCTACGTCCACATATCTACATAAATACCCTGCAAACAGCTTTTCAAGGTGTGACAGGAAGTATAAACGCCCAGCGTTTGAATAGGCTCTTTAGCTTATCGAAAAGAATGAGTCCCTAAAACTATGCTTCTTAAATTAAGATGGTCAGAGAACTGCTGTGCTAGAAAACGATTTTTCCAAAATAACTGTAAATTTACCCTTCGTCTTCGAGACCGAACGTTTGATTGGACATAGACCCACAACCTATGATAATCAACAAACTATACTAATCGAAGTCATACCACTTCAGTGAATCGAGACAGTTAGTTCTACACCAAGGCAATAACAACGTGAGCCATCATGAACAGTTTGCATACGCCAGTAATACCTCAATAATATATTTCAATCAATTATACATATTTGAATGCGAGAAATAGATGGGAGGAAAAGGCATTTTAGGGACTTATTCTTTCCGCCAACAATATGCGACTACATAAGCTAAAAAGATACCTCGAACTCGTGGTATATACACCCCCTCGTGGCTGGCAGGGTATTTATGTAGATATCCGTAAATGCATTCCAAGGTCGTTAAAAGCGGCAAAGAAGAACAGTATATTAATATGGGACCCTGAAAGCAGCTCGAAACTGATGATAAAATTGTCTGATACTACATTTTACGTTTATTTACCTTTGAAAATGTTGCAAGTCGGAACTGAGGAGCGTCTCCGAGCCCGGAGGGTCTACAGAGACACGTATTTCTCACTTAAATTGGGATGAAAAACAGTGAAATTCTTTACGTTTCAATAAAACTATAGGGCGAATAAAGTCTCCCGTAGATGACAAAAACAACGTCGTGACGTATACTTGGTGGAAGCTTAATTCATTGCATTAATAAAAACTCTATGAAATCCTAAATCAGTGAAATATAATTTGAAACCTGTTCTGAGACATTTAGTATAGCAGATCTTTACTACATATTTAGTAAACTGAATCGTGGTAACTAAAATAAGTAGAATATGAGACACAAGAAATTCCCTCTGATTTAGGATCCCTTAATTTTTCGTCGAATAGAATCTAAAATCTCAGTTCGAATTTCAATCTAAATTTGACTTTTATCGAATCGTATGATAGCTATGTATTCTTGTAGCCCAAAAATGGAGAAAAACACAAACTCATTCTTCGTCGTTACCGACTTTGATCAATTCTCGAACCCCCTTGTAAGGCGATTGTCCATTTAAAGGATTTGACATAAGCTACAAACTTTGGTAGTAAAATTCAACAAAGATACGATTACTGATCATGCATAATGTAAATAAATGGTCGACATAAAATAGACTAAGTGCCGCAATTGTATAGCAATTTAACCAATAAGTATTGTATCGATTAGCATCTAAGAGAGGACTGTACAATGTCTGCACAAGAAGTAACACAAAGCGGAAAATTTCCAGAACCGAAAAATGGCGGAAAAGGTCGGTCTCCCTTTAAAGCGTTCAGTGCAAATACTGGTCAGTTCCTCAATCCCTCCGCTTTTACTTACCAAAAGCTAACGAGAGGTAATAAGTATATCAAAGGCAGATGAATAGTAAGATAAATATGGTAACAGGAGGGTAATGCATCAAAAAACACAAGACGAAGAGCTAAAAAAGGATCAAATCGATAGTAATAAAATCATACGTAAACTTAGTCAATAATATAACAACAACAAAGAAGTAACACGCGTATTGACAGAAAATAAGTGATATAAAGTGCATTTATAAGGCAAAAATTTTCGTAGTAGTAGAGAAGCAGGAACGACGCAGCTTTTGAGATACTAATTGTTCTTAAAATCGAATCCAATCCGAATATTGCCCCAGATTCCAAATCTAATCAAACGTGGAAGTTTCGAAGGTTCCTAAAATCAGCGTGGAGAAAAATCAACATTTTTCCTCCATATCACCCTACACTAGAACTCGACCGAAGTAGACCGTTAGCCATATCGCGAGCGCCATTACTCTTTCCTACGACACCAGATAGAGCTGGTTTCAAAGAGGAAAAAACCGCAGGAGAACACGGAACCCCTTTAAAATCTCCGAGGCGAAAAATTCGGACGAAAAATTCCGTTAGCGAGCAAGTAACGCGTGCAAAATGTCCAATGTGGGAAATGTAATTAAAAGTGCGAAAGGGTTTGAAAGAGAGGAGAGAAAGACAAAGGAGGGGGTGAGGAAAGCGATGGGAAACAGAAGTATGAGGACGTGCGCGCGCGCGTGTATGTGTGATGCGAGGCAGGCCTTCCTAAGTTAATCGAAAGGGGTGGGGTGGAGATGGATGGTGTCGGGGGTGGCCTGTAGAGGCGCCAGAGGTTTCCAGCAGTTTTAGGGTGAGAGAGAGAAGGTTGGCGTTCGTCCTCTATCCTCGTCCCTCTAGCACGACCAACCCACCAACCTGTAGCTTCGGCATTGATCTCATCCGAAGTCGGTGGTCCAGAGAAAAAAAGAAAAGAAGGGAAGAGGAAAAGTTATGGGGGGAGTAATCGTGAGGGGGGCGTTGGGGAGGGAGTGGTTGGGAAGAGTGGTGGATAGAGATGGTGGGCGGGTGAAAGATACTAAAGACGATAATGGCGGACAGCGTGCGGTAACTATAGGCGATGATGAAAGGAATTGATAGAGAATTAGGAAAGGGAGGGTTTAGTGAAGGGAAAGAAAGGGATAAAGTGAGGATTCAAAGGAATGGGAGGGAATAAAAGGAGGAAAGTCATTCCGTGAAACAGACGGGAGAGCATATAAAGTGAGAGATATTAAAGGAAAGAGGGAACGTTGGTGTGAAAGGAGGAAAAGGTGTGAAAAGAGGAGATATTAGAAAGTCACTTAAGGGAATGTTGCGCCGAGAGAGGGGGCGCTGTAAGAAAGGGAAGGATGGAGGTATTCTGATTAGATTCGAAGGGAAATGGAAGAGGAGCTGCGATGGGCGGGAAATGGTGGAGATAACGAAAATATGTAAACATGTACATATCGGATAACTATTAGGGTTTTTCATATACTTTTTAGTGAAATCTAATGACCATTTCGTTGGCTTCATTGAAAATAGTTGCCAATGATTCCTAGTTATTGAACTGAACACCCGCCAGGTGAAGGTTAGATGGACTAAAACCCGGCGTTAATGTTGTTATTATTACGTAATAGCAGTATTACAGATCTTTATATCATAATCATGAATTTTATAACTACCAACATTATTTATAGCGTTTATACTGATGAATCTTTCGATCGGAAGCATGTAACGACATTAGGCATAGTACATACTTACATACATAAGTACTGACCTAAATAAATGTATACATTAATACTGATATTTATTCTTCTACCTCAGTATGAAATAAAACCTTTTCTGGGAATCCCTTTTACTAATTCATGCCAAACCAAATTCACATAATAGGGCAGAATCTTTTATGTAACAGATGTAGATATAGGTGCAAATTTGTAACATTAAAGTACTTCGTTTCTCATCAACTGTGCGTTACAATTAACTGGCAAAAATAGGTTTTAATTCGTAAAATCTAATGAAAACGAAGGGATTTTGATATGATTAAGCATTAGATACAATAGACTGATAATTTTAAACGAATTCTTCTTCCCGTGTAGTAGAAGTTACATTATGCAGCGAAATCCAATACTGAAAAAAGTATTCGGGTAAATGTTCATGGATAATATATACTATCCACTTAATATTGCACGAATACATGGAATTTCTGAAACTACGTATAATTTGGGTTGAATGACGTTTGAACGATAAATCTCAAAATTTTCTTTTCATCGAGCCTTTTTCATAAAGTTTGAGAAGTCTGTCGGAGAAAATTTTCGAAATTCGAATTCATAGAAAGTTGAGAGAGAGAAAAGTGAAGAAGATGGAATTTCACTAAATAAATATATGAAGTAAACAGAAAATTAATCACAACCCCGCAAAACCAGACCATTAAAATGGCAAATTAAAATATGCTTTCAAATTAACAAACGACTAAAAATTAGCAAGTAACTCTCTAATGAAAGGGATAAATATTTCCCGCTTAATTTTAATGTAATAGACAAAAAATACTTCAAGAGAGAGGGCATCGTATCTCATTTCACATTTAAGGGGTACAAAATTACCCTCACAACTCGCAAATTCTGTATGCGAATCGTGACCGTCCGCATTCACACTCCTTAGAGCGATTCTCCTCGAGATGGTCCCCAACACATCTAATGGCTGCCTCTACACGTTGCGCATGCGCACACTCTTCTACGAGGTCTCCCATTCCAACACCGCTCCCTGCAAATGGACGCGCGCGCTGCTCGCATTCTAACCTAATGTCAGATTTCCATCTCCCCATACTAGGTGGCAACCTCCATTTTAGATTCAGTCGATAAACTTATCCCAATCGATCTTTTTATTTTCGAAAGCAATAACGTTCCCATGGGTCAGTTAAATTTATGTTAGGAACGACTCCAAAGTAAACACCTAATGATACTCGGATGATTAATACCGATCGTGATATTACTAAAGATTACAAGATTAGTTTTATGTCCGTTGATGTCTATAATAACGTGATAACAAGATCAAATTTACCTTTTCAGGTAGATTATCAGCACTAATGCCCACTAAAATTCAGGTTTTCTTTCTCTTCCTAAAACGTTTCTAAGGACAATATATTTAGAGAAGTTTACGATTTTTATTATAAATATATTAGTCTTGCGACTATCCGGATTGAAATTTTCGATGATTCGGCATACCTACCAGTCCATAAGGAGCAACTTAGTGAGCTATTTTCAGTTTCTCCGCAGTATTTGAATAATTTAAGAATGACAATACTCGTAATTAACCAGCGTGAAGATATTTACAACGTTTGAAGATAACTCTGACAATTCCATGAGCTTACGAACATACGACTTAACTGACTTCTAAATAAAATACCTTCCCAAACAATTTTTATTTACCTACAACAGATATTTCGGAAATCACAAAGGAAAACATGCTATATTTTTCCATTCGTTTTTCCCTACTGCAGTGAAGGTAACATGGGCAGACAGAATGACGTTCTTTTGCAACCACCTGTAAGTCTATTACTGAAGTAGCTACGTTTCTGGAATACTATTTGATATTACAACGGAAAAGAGTTACGACATATTTATCTAGTGCTCGACTCCGCATATCTCAGTATCTCGTGTGCGACAGAGTAAACATAATACCGGCGTCTGAAGATCGGTTTACGGAAATAGAAAAAAGCATATAGATGGAAAGATATTGCGGAGAATCAGAAAGAAGGGTTCTAGCGAAAGAGGTTTTCAGGAGACCCGAGTGGGTAAAAAAGTATGAGGTAGTTGAAGGAAATAAGATATGAAAGGGGTGGAGAGAGAATCGAAATATAGCGGCTACACATTTGGAGTGAGTCTAAAAGGAATGGTTGGGAAATAACGGCGTATAGAAGGTCGAATAAAAGGAAAGAAAGCGGTCTTAAGGGCAACACAACAGCTTCCCCTCATGACACATCTCACAGACCAAAATCCCCACTTCTCCTCGCGCTATCCATTCCTCCAACCAACGAACGCTCCGCACGTTCCATTTTTTCCCTCCCTGCACCACGCCTCCTCCTCATCCCTTTCTTAACTCCTTCACTCCCAACACCCTACCATTAATTACCTTCTCTTCCTTCACACCCTTCCCCTTTCCTTCCCCATCCCACGACTCCATTTCCATCTCCCCGTCTTCACTTCCCCTCAAGAACACACCATTCCTCACCCTTCTTTTCCTTACCTCATAACACATCTCCTCCCTGCAGACTTCCGTTCCTTCAGCGTTTTGTTATTGCTTCACTTTTCACTTTTATTTCCTCCTACTTTCCCCACTTTCAAAAGATAAAATAAAACAAATTTCTTACGTGATAATACTCCGTCTTTCCGCCCATGGATAATCATCGCTGAGAGGATAGCTGAGATTTTTATTCTTTTGAATTCTATTAGTAAAAAGGGCACGTTCGGGTGACTATCGCTTTAAGAGAAACACATCTCTTAAGCTTTGAATAAAATATAAGGCCAGCAATTCGAACAACTTGGTCGATATATCGATGTGGGATAGATATGTCGATCTTAACTAAGATAGTAATGCCAACACAATACGAAGATGTACAAGTATTTAACTAATACGAAATTACATCATAAAATAAAAACATCAAGAATACGATATATTTAATTAACACGAAAGTACGTCATAAACTAAAAACGTAGAAAACGAAATCATCTACAATAAGTTCGAATTGTCGAATCGATTGCAACGATTTGGCGATTTTAGATCGAATTTTATAATTTAATAGGATGTAATGTAAATATGCCTCACTAATGCTTTTTATTGCTGTGCTTATCATATATTTCACTGTCCCTCAATTTTTGCTTAACGTACGAATATAACGCATTAGTTTTCATAGAACACATATGTTAGTGTTTTGTTTTATTCCAAAGTCATTTTTCTGAAACTAATTTATCCAATTTTAAAGTTCAGTGTACCGATATCGACTGATAATATTTCAGTTATGCGGTAATATTTCAAAGGATCGCTTGCGATTCAATCGCCGATGTAAATCAAACATACGCGGAAATGATTTATTCATTTCCACTCTGAAAGCCAGCCGTATGAGAAGTTATGTACGTCAGCGTACAAAACAGCGAGGTTTTATTGTAAATGGAACAATTCCAAAGAAAACATGTCGGAGGTCATCCAATATACCATTTTGGGAAATGGTGCCCTAGCTAGCTATTGGACTGATGTTTACACGGATGAGAAGACCTACTGAGGTGGTGAGAATCAATATTTCAGTATCGTGTCACTCTGCCTCTCTGTCCACTTCCCTGCGTACAATCGATATATATCTGAATGAATCGAAAAATCGATCTCATGACAGGAACCGGAAAATATTAACGTCGCACATTTCGTTGATTATACATGATAAGAACGACGGAGGAAATAGTTTATGTCTATAGCAAATGTTTACCCAAAAATGTATGAGTAGAATAAATTAATTCGTGAGGAAACGGTCTCATCTCATAAAACTCACCATATTTTAGTTATTCGCTTTTTCTTATAACTATTAAAGTCTTAGAAGTTTTCATGGTGAGAGATTTATCAAATGGATTAATAACTTGTTTTTCAGTCAATTTTCTCCTCAAAAAAGTAAGTAATTATGTAATAACTGAAAATATAGCGGTGACTCAACTTTATCATTCACCTCAATTGTGGTATTTTATTTTAGAAGGGGTAGGCTTATAATTGAAACCAACGATTAATTCAATGTTTAACAGTTTTACTAACAAACATTTCATTCTTTGTTCATTCTACTCAATTTCTAAGAATGTCCTTTTGAAAATCATGTATGAAATAGCTTTAATTGTTGTTAAAGAAATGGCACTAATCATTTTAATGGTATTTACTATCATTTTTATCTCAGATGTAAACCAGTTGAATAATTTTACGGTTGGAAATCTATTGAAGGATAAGGTGCTGATTTTCAACAAAAGGAATTTTTTCCTAGATCAATAATTTCTCGTAAATAAAATTCCTACTATCAACTTTGTAAAGCGTGACTTCGAGCCGAAGAATCAGTACTGACTTGACTGACATGTCAATTGCTAACAACAGTTACAGCGAGTTTTGTTACTCGCTTTCTAAAAGCAGCAATGGCTATGAAGGCATTATCTTCAGTTAGTCACAAAGAAATTCTCCAGCGCTAGACTATTCCCTTTAAGAACGTAGCCATACTTTCTCAAACCACCACCATAGGCAAGTGGCAGTAGTTGTCGGAAAACTTTACATTTTCCATTTAGACGTCAATCTCTCCTCGAATGCCTACCATCACTTCCACCACACTAGAAAAATCAATAGGCTGATACGCAATATCTCACTAGGGTGAAAGAAGTAGTAGTGGAAACTTCTCTGCAATTCTTGTGATGTTTACGGAGAAGAATTCTCAATGCTGGCAATTAAGCTACGAGTATTTTAAATTTTTCTCGCAAAAGAAAGCTGCCATCGAGGAAGGGTGAAGAAACTTCAGTGTTGCTTAACACACTTCTACGTTGCCCACATACAATTTTGGATGATTTCATCAATAAGATGCCATAGACAATAAATACGAGAGAAATATCCAGATATATGGTCACCACATGTTACTGTCCTTTACTCTTCAATAAACCATCCATAAAATTAACGAAAAAAACAGAAAAAATGCTACTAAGAAGGTTGGCCTTTTCTCAAAAAAATAAAGAAACTAAGATATATGGAGGCGAGAATCTTTCACTTTTCCCGTAATAAAATTACACTGATTATTGAATAATAAATGCTAATCTTATATAGGCCAAAATAAACCAACCAATATGTGAATGTGCAGCAATTTTAAAGTTCTACATTATTTTTGTAACTAGCCAATTCCAAATAAATGTGACGTGCACTTTCTAAATCCGTTAAAACTGCATCAAATTACTTCAGAGAGCCTAATATATTTCTGCTTTTAATTGATCATCGTATATATAACAACGAAATGTGAGGTTGTATGGAAGAGAGGCTCACATGGACCTAACCTCGCCAATAAATAATAATAATAATGCGACTTTATTCGGGAAAGATTGAGACTGTTGATAAAGGGTCCATCTATCTATCACATCATATAGTAATGCATTTCCAATCATCCACTAATAATAATTATAATTATAATCAATTTCACCACTAATATAAAATAGTTTCAATTTTACATGTATATAGCATTCCATGCATTATTTTGTACTATAAAGTATTTACAAATACTTTGATAATGATCTTGAGCACTATTATGTTAACATAACGTTGTCAATAAGAGAAAAAATATTTTTTCGCTGCTAGTATCTTCAAATGACGTTCTATAAAATATAACAAAAATAATCCGACTAACTTCTCTCTATGTTAAAAATATAAAGGTGAAGATAGAGCGAAATAAGGATTTTTTCACGCATTGGGTTAATGACAGTTAGGAGATAAGTTGGTGCTAATGAAGACGTTCCCGCGTAACAACGCACCCCACTCAAATCAACGCGTTCCTCTGGAGCGAGGCCGCGGCGCGAATTAAATATCCGCAATCTGATGTATAGGAAATCCACGTTCTCTGGACGTAGAGGAGAAAGGAAGGCTGGGTGATGGAAGCGAATGGGAAGGATGTGTACTAATGGACGGCCGAGGGGAACGCGAATCGAAACAGGAATACGGGCGATAGGGATATCTGTCATCGCGGAGGGGAGGAAGGGGTGGCATCCGGAGAAGAGGATGGCGCGGAACAATAGAGAGAGGCGGTGGATTGTGCTTATGTGGTCGTATTTGAGGAGTGGGGAGGAAAAGAATAAAGGGAAGAAAGAGAGAAACAAATGAGTTAGCAGCGGAAGGTGAGGAAATAAGAAGGTGACTGGGGAAGATGTAAAGCAGCCAAAAACACTACTCATGGATAAGATAGTACACTTTAAATGAAGAAATACGAACGTAGTCCTTTAAATCTTTGACTGTGTGACTAAAGGCAGAAACAGCGTTAGGCAATTATGGTTGAAATAAATTCCAAATAAGTGGGAAAATATACGAAGCACCATTACAGAGAATTATTGGAAAAAATATACGCAAAATATTGGCTACTCATGTCTCTACCGATGTTGCTGAATTACAAATTCTCTCATTGCCAATGATCTCACGTTTTCATAGCGAGACTTTCAATAAATAATAACAATCATGAGGTTAATTACTGTTAACACCCAAGTTCAGCTATTGCCACAAGCTTTCAACAAAATATTTCGCGGTGTTTCTGATATTAAAGGAAATTTTTTGGGGGTATATTGGAACTCAGTAAAATAATAATGTGAAAAAATGGAAAATATACACTATTAGGACAGAAGCTTGCCAAGCGAGTAGTTTCGTCGATAAATTATTGAAAACGATAAAATTCCTTTCACTTGGGAAAATCAGTGGTCACCTTTCTGTATATTGTGATTTTTTATCATCTACGATGTACACTAATTAAAGCTTCCTTTCTGAACAATGGATATAATATCAAAATGTTAGAAGATTTGAAAGAAAGTTCTCTTTTTCATTTATTTGTTATCTATTGCTATGAAACTGAGGTAAATACGTCACATTTTACAGTATTTCTTCTATTATATTATTAAATGAAATAATGCGTGAAAGAATCTCGAAAAAACACGAATAAGATATGACGGATTCAGATAAGATGGAAAAAGTTCTTGGAGAAAGAAAATAATAGAAAACTTCGGAATAAATTACTGAGAGAGCAAGAAAATGAATACTTATATTCGCGTTACAATTTAAATTAAATTTTTGCATTATCTACAACCTGAGAAACGAGTTTTGTAGTAATTGACCTTGAGTGAGAATTAATCTTCGTTTTTGCTGATTCTGGAAATCAAACAACTCAACGAACGATTATTAACATTTAAATTGAGAAGTTATGAAATATTTTATAAGCTGATGTTACACTCATAATTCTTCAATTTTCAATAAACGGTAATAAAAACACCATGCTAGATAAATAATAAATTTGTAATGTATGACGCAAGAGGAAACGACATTATGGTGATTTATAATTTTTTAAATGTGTAATAAATAAACAGTTGATTCAAGTTTTAAGCCACAGAACAATAAGGCCCCTAAAATTTTCCGAACAGTAAGGCTGAGTGAATCCTGAAAGATAGGCAAACGGCAACTCGTGACTGTAAAGCGGGTTGCATAAGAAACTTCTATGCTCCTAATAGTATGTACTCGAGAAAGCAGCCGCTGAAGCATGGCCTCCATCTGAATGATTTTTTAGGTAATGAAAACATGACAAATGTTAAACCGTTCCTTTTAGTATAAATTTGCAGAATGGGAGTAAATGGAGATGGAAGGAGAGAAGAAAATTATGTAAGGATAATAAGACTTAATTATATTATAGAATTTAATAATATAATAGAAGAAATACTGTAAAATGTGACGTATTTAATACGTAACGTGACGTAAAAATCACAATATACAGAAAGGTGACTTGATTTTCCCAAGTAACGCAGTTCAAATCCTGCTGAAAGCATGGTTGTTTGAGTTCGTAAGTTGAATAAGATTAATTGTAAGAATGGACTCTTAAAACCAAAATTCTCCTAAAAAGTCGTCATCGTCTTTATTAAATAGCTATTTATCCTTTAGGGCATGAACGCCATCTTTTCATAAATTTCTCTTCAATAAGCTCAAAATATCTTTTATTTATTTAATTTAAGCCAAAACATAGCAAGGTCATCTCCCATGGTTCAGAGGTACCGTAGCAACTCTTTCCTTTTATCGTAAATTGTGCTCTTAACGGACTTTCCTACAATACGAAAAACAGAAGAAAATTTCTGCGTGATATAGAGTCAGTAAAGTTTCCTTTTAAAAGGACAACAAAAGCTGTCTCTTTGTTTCTCCGTGCCTTATCCTCAACTTCTCCTACATAGCATACCTTTTTAATTCTTCCTCGAAATTTCTCCTTAATTTCGCAAAATCACTTACCTTCCTCGAGCATACACGATGCATACAGGGTCTCGCTACAACAGCTCGTAGATGTTACTTATGCGTTTCTCTCCTACATCCTATTTCTTCCCATAATTTGCTTCGGACTCTTCCCTTATTCAATAGAAAATTCAGAACACTTAAGAATGAAAAAAAGATTCTATCTCTACGAAAAACATATCCATTTTCGCTATTATCGATTTAATACATTCGGAAGCTCTTAAGAATATATTTCACAATTGAAAAAGGGTCTGGAACTGGGTATTCAGAGCATCATTTCAGAATCCACATTCGATGGTGAACTGATGATATAGTATGAATTTACCATTCTAATTTAAATAATGCGTTTTAACATACGTTTTTACATATTAAGCCATTTCTCCGGGTAATGAGATATGCATAGTCCAAAACTCTACATTCTTAGCGGTCATATATTCACATTTAGCAGTTCCAAATTCGCAGATCGGGTGATCGGCTTTTCTGAAAAAGCGTACTCCTTTGGGAATAATGATATATAATCCTGTTTCGTAAAAAACACTATTTATTACGACTCTTTACTGCAAAATGCAAAATATGCATAGAAAATCATTCCTTGCGAATTTCCAATCACTTTGTGCGAGGGATTGTTTTCAAAAGTTAATGCAAAGGTTTGAGGATGCCTTAAAATATATTTTTTCATATATACGCCCGCTTCTGTTTTTCTTTATTTTTACTATGCTTGCATTTTTTCCCACCCTCAAGAAGAGAAGGAAAAAGCATTTGATGGCGCAAGTGATATCTTGTCATGATTCAGTGCAATACAGATTATGGATTCTCCCTCAGTATTATAGAGGATACATCACAGAAACACTTATCATGATACATAAATAAGAGCATCCTCCTTCAAAATACGAGTATATAACAAGTTTATATAGCATCTTATAGTGGAAGACAAAACTATTACTCCTTAAGCAATTCATCCATTCAAAATTAGCGAGTCTACGTAACCATAGCACGCTACTTTATGAATGATTAGGCAATTCCTCTCATATAAGTGTCTTATTTAAAACAAACAGAATTACATCACAACAGGAGTTGTTTTTTTTCAACGTAATCTGTATTTAAGACCTAAAATGAATTTCTTGAGAGTTTTGAATGTCAAGATATGTATTGGTATTCAAATTATTTTCTGTCCAATAAGACGCACCATGGTTTTCCAGGTGAAAGTGGCAAAGATTATACACACAGGAACGTTAGTTGCTTATAAGTGAACCAAAGAAACGATATTCGTTAAAGAGCGTCGATTTACGGAAGAATGAAACAAAAGCGCAACATTGCTAGGAAGACTACCACAGTGATTAGAAGATAAAGCCCACGAGTCAAAGCACAACATTGTTTACAATTACTATTGTATGGTTATTCCTGACACCAGAATAAAGGCTCACGACGCAGGTCGATTTTAAATTAAATTTACGCGGGAAAAATGAGCGTCTTGTGGGCCGGGAAATATTGTATATACTTTTCATCGCTTTGCTAAGAAAATATTCTCCACACAAAAATTCGACCTATGTTTTGCGTAAAGAAGTTCGTTTTCTGTTATTTTTGAATGATTTGATATTATATACCTTTTTTAAAGCTGGACTATACTATTAGGCTGGGTGCATTCATGAAAATTTCATGAAAACTTTCCTCATTATAGACGACGTTCGACATTTTTTGCAGAATTTGACTTTTTTTATGATTCATACTTTTTGGCTCATAAGACCAGCATTTTTTTATGGAAAGAAAAAGTTAAGAATTGTGTACACGCGAAACCAAATGGTACTCGGAACCACTTCCCATTAATATGCAGGAAATTTTAGATTGGAATTAATTACGCCGAGTCAAACCCAAATTCGTCTCCCCATGCCTTTTGCCATTCTTTCAAAGTCTCAAATTGCGAACCTACGCCCGAGAGCGATGAAGCATTATCAACTACCAATTTAGCGATGAAAGACCAACTGCCTGCAGACATGGTGTTTCGAGCATTGTAGATTTTGTAGTCATAATTGAAGGACGTGCCGATTGGATAAGCACTGGCAGAGGAAGAAGAGTGGAAACCCGTCATAATCGATCTGAGCAGAGAACACGGCCAAAAAAGTGCAGAAATGGATAAAAACGCGAAGAGCACTTGGCCCAAAGTCTCGACGGAGAATCCACGAGTGATCTTTCCAAACTTTTTTTCGAGAGATAACGGCGGAGGATTTTTTGGAAAAAAACCTCCCCTCTGACATCTTCTTCCCGAATGCTTAAGATGAAAAAAAACGAACGTTTTAACGAAACATCCTTTCTACGTGTGTTTTCGCTGTCCCATTACTGTGAGATTTTATTTATAGAGACAATCGTGTGAGGAGTTAATTAAAGATTCTAGAGGAAATGATGAGGGCGAGGAAATGAAGGAGTGGTGATGTGAAGGCGAAATGGCCGTGCACTCTGGTTAACCGGATTAGGAGGCGAACGCAAAAGCGATTTTGGGAGAGGGGGTGGAGTGGGGGAGGGAGGGTCGGAGTGGGGGCGGGAGGGGAAGAATTGATGGAGCTGAAGAAGGGGGGTGAAAGAGGTCGTTGAAGGGGAGGAAAAGGGAGTAAAGAGGAGGCTTTTTCAAGCGTGGGAATGGTGGGATCTTAAGGGGTACGAGGGGAGAATTTGGAAGAGGAAGGGGGGCACAGAGCAAAATTCGAGCTAGAAATTGTGGGAAACGTATTAGAATGATTATGGAGAAACTTTGCAGAGAAGTAGTAAGACGAGTTGAAGGAAAGTATTGCATAAAAAAGGAGCTAATTTAATTATAAAAACGGCTAAAATAACAGTGGTTTATTCGTGAGGATCACGTGTGTGTGTGAGGATCAAGTGTGAAAGTTAGAAATCTGGGAGAAGTATAATGCAATTAAAATATTAGAGGCTGATAGACAAGTTTAATGAAAATGCTGTCTCGGAGAAAATAAAAATATTACCGTGAATGACAAGTAGTAGAAATATAGTAGACAAGATAGTAGAAACGCCAACTGTAGAAATCGGGCAAGAAATCACAAGAAATATAGCCGAATCAATGTAGAAGAATAGTAGGGGAAAATTTTGACAGAGATAACAGCAGAAATAATGTGAATTACCGGATTACATGATAATATTTAATAAACCGTGTTTAAAATAAACCAAAGATTAATCACAGATAATAAGAAATCACAGTGAGAAATAAGGGCAAAAATGTTATATAAATAAGATCGGTGAGAGGTGGCAATATTGAGTAAAATATGAACCAAGAAAAGTAGTAATTTTAAAAGCGCTTCGGAAGCTAAGGTCATTTCGTACGAGAACTCACATTGGGTATCGAACCTGGACCCGCTTTCCCTGAAGTTGAACTTGTTGTCTACGTGACTATCCGGAGGCCAGAACGGAGAAAATAAGGGATTTGAACCAAGAACTAAGGACAAACTAGAGAATTTTCAAAGGATTATCAGGGAAAGACTAGGAAGAAATACAACGGTAAATTAATCGTAAAAGCAGAGCGATGGGACACAGGGATTTTCGATAAAATTAGGGGAAGTAAAAGTAGAGTAAACACTATGATAGCGGTAGTTAATGGCGAAAGAAACGGGAAAAAGGTGAATCCCAAGAAATGGGAGGGAAGAAATTAGGAAAGATGTGGAGGAATGAAACTGCAGCTTGGAGAGAAAATTGGAGTGGAGAAATGGGGAGAAGTAGAGTGGAAAATGAAGAAGGGGAGAATGAGAAGGCAATGGAAAAGAGGCGAGGTTGGAGAAGGGAAATTGAAGAATTGAAAGGGGGAGGAGTCCGTGGGGAGGAATGAGGCAAAGTGCTGCAAGGGAGGCAACGATGATGGATGGAAAATATTGGTCGAAGGGATAGACGGAAGGAAAGAATGGGATAAATGAATAGATGAAATGTAGATCAAACGCGGGGTACTGTTATCGACACGTATAGGAGCAAGGCGATTAAAGAGATGATCGTACATATGATATGTGCATATGTTCAGATATGTGCATACAGATATGTGCATATACTCACCTTGTTCTATGATAAGAGAACCTGTTTTTCAGAGAAAACCCCGATAATCCGTCAAAATATTCTAAATTCGGCCGTTTTTGATGGTAATACTTTTTCTAATATTTTCCACTGCCAAATAATAACCAGTTAGTCAGCAGCCATTAGTATTATGACAGATGCTGTTATGTAATTGTGAACACGCCATGAGAAGGGCACTTATGATAGATTTTGAATGAACTCCGAAGGAAACCACCAGTGTGACCAGTACGAAAGTCGTTTGATACTACAGCATAGTCTTCTGATGAAAATTGATTTAAAGAGAATGACAAATATGACGTGTGTGTGGCTGGTCCAAAAGAGAGAAACAGACCGAGGAAATTCTTGGTGATTGTAGTGGGAAAACTTTGAACAAAATATGAAAATAAAGAATTGCAAGAAAATTAAAGGAATGAAACAAAAGAAGTTTAGAAGAGGAATGGAAAGCATATGGCACGCGTGCCCAAAGTGGCTCGCGAGAGAATGTGCTTAACGCGCGGAACTCTAGCGCCACTATCCTTGTTAGGTATTCTTCACTTAAAAAATGAAGTTCCAGAGTGTAGTATATTTTTTATAAATAACTGCTGTCTTACTTCCACCGAGATTGAAGGATGATCTTATAAATTTCACTCTATTAAGCAATATATGACCGGCCAACGGCCGCGGTGGCGGAGTGGTTATCACTCCAATACCAAGTCCCGCCTAATCGGATTTCTCCGGTTAGGGAGTGGTTGTTTGTGTTCGTGATAAATATTAAAAGGGGTGTAATTGGGATTCTCCTGTTTCCATTATAGAAATAATAATATTAACATCTCAATTTGGAAAATGTTAGAAATATTGAAAAAAGGACGTGAGGAATACCATACTCTTACTAGATATTAAGATATCCATGGAAAAGATGAATAGGTAACCTTTACAGTAAGAACACAATGATGATGGTGAAAGGTACTTTATGATTAGAAAACTCAGGCCAATATGCGTGAAAAATACCATAACATCTGTAAGCCTGAGTGGACAAGGTTTTCATATTATAACGTGAAACAAAAGCGACACCCAAGATAATGAAGAAATATGGAATGACCACACGGAGAAAATGTAAAAAATAACGTTCCAAAAGAATGATTTCCAAACGTGGATCGCAAGAACGGAAAAGAGGAATTCAGCGAGAAACTACTATCGAGGAATCGCTTGGAAAGATAGTCAGCAGAAATGAACAAGCCGAATGGTTAGATCGAACCGCTTCCAAACATCATTTCCAGGGATGGAAGGAAAAAATTGACGGGAAGAGTATGTCGGATGAATTAATCGAAGGGCTGGATGGGAGAAATGGATCGAATAATAGGAGATAACAGCAGTTGGAAGAAACTTACATTGGATGGAAGAGCGGTGCAGTAAGAATGGAGAGACGGGAAAATAAAAGCGAGAAATAGAGTGGGGCGAGTGTAGAGGAAATGAATGAGAAGGGATGAAATGGAAAAATGGGGTGGGAGACTACCAGGCTTAGGACGGGTCGATTCCAAGGGGAAATGGGAGAGGGAAGCGAAGGAGATAGGGAAGCGACCCTAAGGGGAGTGGGAGTTTGATTTTCGAACAAACTAAGCACGCACGGTCAATTTCCGGTCCCACCTGACCCCCTTCCCCACCGACTAACTTCCTACGGCCCGTAACCGCTCTCGCGCAACTTCTCTGCGTCACTAGCCTTCGGCATTTACGGATTCGGGACATGGAAAGCGTGTTGGGCTGTCCTCCGAGGCGACTCCTGATTTCTACCACGTGTTGGCTTTCCCTCTAATGTGATCCTATGCGATGCTTTCTAGCAATTTAGTAGACTGAGGATATGCATTTTGACACAGATTGGCTAAGTTTTGAGATGACTAACGACTCGAGTTCTTCCCTGCCATTTGCTCCCTGCCGTTAACGGTTTAGACGAGAGTTATAATTTATCTTCGAATGTTCTCTCGGGTCGTTATAGGCGGCTGGATACTTGCTTGCCTTGTGCCGTTAGAGTCACGGATCTATATCTCACAATGGGTAGGGTATTTCTCGCGGTATTTTTTGTGTTAGAATAATTTAGAAGCAAAGATTTCATTAAAACTAATACGCGCAAGTGTCTAAAATGAATAAGTAATCGACATAAAATAAAAATGGCTGACAGAAATCGACATGAAAAGTCTCAGTACGAATACTACGCTCCCGTTATCTGTTTTAGTCTAAATGCTACGCTTTATCCAAAACCATGAAAAAACAAGTAACAAAATCATGATAAGAAATTTAAAAAAATACCTTAAAGAAAAAAAGTGATTATACTTAGAGATTTAGAGCCAACTGATGCAGTATGATGCATTGATTTACACCTCTGCTTGAACAGAAACTTCTCGATGAAAAGGAAAAGGTTTTCGATTGAACAAATGAAATGCGTGTTCCACTGGACGAATAATTTAAATTATATAAAATGATCACTATTTGTGAGAGAAAAGCATAGTCAAACCCCACAAGTTATATCGAAAATATGTTCAGGTGGGGTACCGATTAAATAACTAAACGAATATATTTCATATATATTTGAATCTGACCTCCTTTCTCGAAAAAGATCATCTTCCAAAATTCAACACAATGGAAAATTATGCTGGATGTAACTATGAAAATGAATATTCGATATCTACTCACCATACGAAACCTACTTTAGATTAATAATACACTATTGTGTAAATGGCTATTAAAAGGCTTTTCCGTGGAAAAAATTCAACTAATCAAAGTTAATTATACTTCAGTAAGTGAGGAAATAAAATCAGGAATATCTCTTCATGAAACGAAGCATGTTGTTTTGTAGTTGTAAATAAAAACTCGAGGCGAAAAAGTCATCAAAATAATGGAAAAATATTAATCCGACCGTTAAAAAATTAACGTAATGTATACCTCATCGAGTCTACAATAATTATTTTCCCCGATAACTCCACTTGAAATTTAAAACTTTCGGCGGTAAATCAGAATGATGATGAACCTTATTTTACAATTCTTGAATTTCTATAATTTTTTCTCGACATACACCAACTTCATGTTAGCTTATTTATTTAGTTCTGTTAATTTACATGAAAAACTATTGGTGCCTGATTAACACATGCAGATTTATTAAACCCATACACACAGAAATGAGGAATGGATGAGCTGAAATAAGGAACTCAATGGAGCAGTGCCCCTCTGAGTAGTCACGTAGGCCACTGCTCCCTCCGGCTGCTCTCAGCCATGTAAATTTTTTTGTAATGACTGGAGAACGGGACTTCGGTTGCACCTGACATTCGTACGCTGGATCTAGGAATTACATGCGGACGTGCTTGTGCTTCCGTGCAGACATTCGCCCCAAGAGAAGCCTGATTTTCTATAGTTTGCTGTCCGAGAAATGCAACAACGACGAGGTCAACAAATCTTCATTTCGGTTGAAAATTCGCTTTTAACTCTTCTCAATTATTCTTACCGCAAGTTAAAACATTACAACATTGAAATCACAAAATTAAAGCAGAGCGCGTATTTCAATTTTCACTACAAATTGGATTTCACGACCGCATCTATCCCATTCAAATACGTGCACATCTTCTATTTCCTCTCGAGGAAAGGAACTCGGAATTTGAAATTTCAGAGAAAAATGATAATGATTCTGTGAAAATAGGTAATTAATGCTTGACGAGATATATTAGATTGAAGAAAAGTAGTATAAAATATGGAGGGCAGTAATAATAATAATAATATAATAGTCTCGTCTTTATTTATGGATATGGCGATTTTAGTCAAGGAAGACCATTCTTATAATAGTAAAAAATTGCGATGAAAAGGTCATTTGCAGATGATAATTATTTAAATATGAAAATAAAGAATTGCAAGAAAATTAAAGGAATGAAACAAAAGAAGTTTAGAAGAGGAATGGAAAGCATATGACACGCGTGCCCAAAGTGGCTCGCGAGAGAATGTGCTTAACGCGCGGAACTCTAGCGCCACTATCCTTGTTAGGTATTCTTCACTTAAAAAATGAAGTTCCAGAGTGTAGTATATTTTTTATAAATAACTGCTGTCTTACTTCCACCGANTTGAATTTCTATATTAAGTAAATGTGTATCTAAGAATTTTTTTCATAAGTTGCGTTAATAACGATAATGTTTAACACTAAGATTCTCAGTAATAATAGATTGCCGTTGATGCGCTTCATAATGTATCTAAATATAGCACGATAGCATGGCGGATAAATATATATCAGGTGATTTTATTAAAAGTGACTTCAGTCAAGTAGAGGAAAATCCTTTATAGAAAGAGATATCAATATCCAGAATCTGAAATCGAAGATTCAAATGAGATAAAAGGGATTTCAAAAATTGATCCAACTTGGAAACCACTCAATTTGTTTAAATGTACTACAAAGTAGTTATCCGAGCTGAAAATTATGAGCATGCAAATCGCGTTTCTGCGAAAAATATTCCTAACTGTACGTGCTAGAATTTTCGATTGAAATGATGGATGATTCCAGAATCGTGACTATAATGATGCCATTATAACACTGTTATTTTATTAACTTACGAAACGTACGTTTTCGATTGATGTGTAATTCCATAATACGTTTTTATGCCCAGTAATTTTATGCAGAATACGTACAAATCTCGCATAGATGTGTACCAACTAGAACGGAAATCTAATCATGAACAGCATATTCCGAGCAAAAGACATCCGAGTCCATTTAAAAAGCATTTGAAAAATAAGAAGGAAATGATGAAATATTCCATAGGAGAAACCGATGAAAGCAAGTAGAATGTAATCGATTACACATATAGAAAACCGCTTTACGACGCATGAGAGATTAGCACGTGCTGTCCCTTCTCTACAGCAATTTAGTGTCACGGAAGTCACGTAGAGCCTGCGTTGCAGATTCCACCATGTGCTCGGATCAAACCGTAGTTAAATCACGTCACGGTCCACTTCAAAATTACGTGTTTGACATAAATGGATGAAATTCTAATCGGCATCAATTTCTCCTCAGATATTAAGTTACTGTGACATACAAGTGGCATTCTTACATTGATATAAACATTAAATTTTACACTTGAGAAATTTTTTTAGAAGTGGGATAAGCGTATTCCGCAATATTTAAACAAAGGTTGTTTAAATTGTTTACGCACATGGAATTTGCCGACGAACAATTCAGAAGAACTTTTCAATGAAAACTCATCTTTGAAGAAATATGTTTCCAGATTTTATCGAAAGCTTGGAAAACAATAAACCGAAATTAGATGCACTTATTTATTTGCGTTGATCAGGAATACGACCACCATTTATCTGAATTTTGGTTTATTAACGAGTTGTAGTTAAGTTATTGATTAGTTGTAGTTAAGTTTTGGTTAAGTTGTAGTTAAGTTGTAGTTAAGTGGTTGTTAAGATTGTTGTGATAAAAATTTTTTTATTTCATTTTGCCTCTTTTACTTCACCAAGATGGAAACTCCCAAGAGGAAAAAGGATTCATATTTTAATAAGGAACTGACCAAAATAAAAAAACTGCCATTAAAAATAAATTTTAAGCAAACAAAATCCAGAATATAATTCGAAAACAAAAATTTTTTTAAATAACACAACACTCATAAATACGACTAAAGAAAAAAGTCACTATTCATTACCATTCCATATGCTTTTCCTCCACGATTTTTCCTCGCATCTATTTCTAGCATCTATTTAGCGCATCTATCTATTTCTCGTATCTATCTATTTCTCTTATTTTACGCTCATTGTCGGATCGGTCGAATAAGAAGCAGAAGCGGGCCGCATAATACCGCTAATGTACTTTCTCTGAATGTATCAAGCAATCGCAGCCTAGCTTTTAATACCCTTTCTTTCAAAGATTCCCAACCTGAGTCTGAGGGCATACGCGTAATGCTTGCTTTTCTATTGTAGCATTTTATAACAAAACTATCTGTGCTGCACTTCCTCAAGTTCGCGAGTATTCGTTTCATCCGCTGGATCCCATATACTCGCCTCATATTCCTCATGGGCATAACTAAGGTGAAATAGCATCGCTCTCTAACCTTTTCATCGCATCTACCTACCATGCGCTTTATAACACCGAACTTTTTAGTTGCTTTACCGCAGATTTTTCGGTAAATAAGTAGTGATAACACATTGCATTGGATCATGTTGTCTCCCGTATGTTCAACAAAAAAGTCCATTTAAGTCCGCCAAGTGCGGGGCACTTCTTTGTGGAGAGAATTAACTGGCAGAGCTAACAAAGTTTAAATTCCGGAATGTCGCTGAAGTTTAATCGAAAACATCCGCCATCGACGTTGAATTATGCGTGAAAGGATCAATATGCAGAATTTGTTAAAGACTTCGTCAACTCCCTCAAAGTTGCACTCTATCCTCGGGAAGTGATCCAACTTGAGGAGAAGTTGGGACGGGAAAGCTTTCCATATAAGAGGAAAATATATCTCAGCAAGCGGAGCAATAGCGAATGAGACAGTGGTGAGAAAGAGAAGAAGGTATGACGAGTAGAGACACGTTCGGGGAGTGAATCGATCTCGAGCAAAAGTTGGAAGGAAGGATGAAATATTGTGCTGAGGAGAGATTCAAACATACGTGCGGAAAACTTCATGCCGACCAATTTTAGAACATAATTAGTAGCGCAGGAAATTTGAGAAAGAGAAATCTAAAACTAATTTCCTAGCTAAGAATAGTGTCAAATTGACCTTGAAAACGTAGGATGCTGAGTAATTTTGACATAGTGCTGAGATTTTACGGTTTTTAAAGACCTCAAAGAAATCTACTATTACGAAAAATTATTCAATAATTCAAAAATGGGGTTTTAACTTTGTGTTACGATACAGTGAGAAACGTAATCAGTAACTACGTACATATCCTACGACATAATATCGTTATCACGGCTTATACCAAAATATTTTCATCCTCAAAATTTGTGGGATTAATAATTTGAAACCGATATAAGGTGAAATTCAAAATTTATACGAAAATCTCTCTTTTCAGTAGTTTCACAATCCAAAGCTTGACAAATTCGTCAACTGCTTTTTTCCACTTATCTTTATCACCTAAAATAATTTTATATCTGATAAATTTTGAGTTCTTTCACCAAACGTATAGGTGAAAAGCCTGAAACGTTTAAATTATAAGCTGATAAATTGCTGAAAATATTCTTCAGATACAAATTTCTCCAAAAAGATTTATAGGATATGCCAGTTTGATTCTCATGTTTAAATGTGGGCGTTAATTCCACAATTGACGCCTTTGCATCAGCTTATCTTCCTCACATTGCGACATCCTTGTTAATGACATGAGTTGTCTCGTTTGTAGTATGAAAGCTAATTTTCTATAATTTTGAATACAACATTAAGCATAACAGTAATCTCTTAGCGCGTTTCTTCTATCAATAGTTGCGACTGTCAGTTTGAAATTTCCCTTCTAAGTTTCTCTTGTGCATAGAACCAATGCGATATTAAAAACCTGAATTCGTCAATGACATACTGATGTAATGTAATTGATGTACTAATTACCCTGTGTACTGTCGGTAGAGGTCTGTTTCTTTATGCTGTTGATCACTAGATCCTGTCATAAGAATTTTATAATTTCTCTTTCTGCACTGTATGCGTACAATGAGCGATTTTATTATTTCAAATAAGGTTAAATGAAGAAAAGGTAATTAATTTGTCTATAAGAGGAGCCCCATGATTTATTCACAGAAAAATTGTGTATCCAACTATTGTAGGAACTAAATATTTATTTAATTTTTACGTTAAATATGTCAATAGTTAAATTATTACACTCGTTTTTCAAAACAAGCTCATAACAATTGTTGAAATTAGGCGAAGAAACCCAAATTATTGAAACAGCACCCATCTATCGAGTACCTTTCGAAACGGAAAAATGGACAAATTTCAATTGATTCGATCCAAATTTTACGAGATTAATAAAATTTTTAACGCCATATACGAGTATCCCTTTGATAGCAGCACATAAGTTTTCAATTGGTTCCGTTAGGGACGTCATTATTTAGGTTTCCGTGTTATCTGACATTCTTCAGGGTCGTATATGGAGTTGGTTTTATGCCACTTTCGTCAAACTTCAAATGTAAGTTTTCAAGAAATATCCTTGTATGCATTCTTCTTTTCTGGGTGGGCGCGAATATTTTTAGAGGAGAATGCATATTACATTTACTGAAACGGCTGAAAAAGCTGAATTACACTGATAACTGAAGTTCGAGTAAAATTTAATGCAATATTTCAATGATTTCAACGGTCAACTGCAGTTGGATTTGATGGAAATGAGGTCACGAAGGAAACGCAAAGTACGTACGGCTAAAAATACGACTATGGGCCATAAAGGTCAGGGGGCATGCAACGACTGGACATGATGAGGGTATACTCGATGAGATTTTATAACGTAAAGCAACCAATGATACCAAATCAGAAATAGTGAGTTTCCCGGGCATATTTTAACATTGCGAATTAAAAAATGATAGGTGAATGAAAATTATACGCATAAATCAGTGCACGAATATGTTAACCAAAATTTATATCATAATACTCTTGGGATATTTTTTTATTAATTTAAAGTATTCTCCTAAGTTGTGGAAACCATTTAATAAAAATTTTAATGTTCCTTGTAAATAAGTGTTGTGTTGGACTCCTGATGTATTGCAGAAAACGTTTGACAGGTTCATTTAACCAATAGAAGGTAACGTATATTTTTCATTTCGACGTATAATTTTGTTGGAAAAGCTATTTACAAATGAATTGGACTCGGAATAACATATTTGAATGAGTTTCTGCGAATCGAAAGATATTCTCCTCTCCTTATAAACTCCTGTAAAAACTAAAACTGAATTACTTCGTGGGATAAACTTCATTTCAACGGCCAATAAGGAGTGTAAAGTGAAATACAGGTTTTCCTTCCTTCTTCTGATACTTGAAACTATAATCTCACTCTGTAATTGAATTTAGTATCGACTCTGTGTACTACTGTTGCAATACCTTGAAAATATTTCATTTTTCGTGTTTTGAACAAAATGGAGGAAAAATTATCCTTGATTTATTTTAATCTCTGCTTTGCTCGTCGCCATTACAACATAAAAGTAACTGATAATATTTTTTTTCTGGTTCAAGGGTATTGAAAATTTTATTCGTAGGGTCATTCTGCTGCACCAACATAGATTTTCCATTCTTAACAATCAGTAAGAAAACCAACGGCAACTTACCTCACACCACATCTTGCCTATTACACGTCATTCCATGAATACGGCTTTTGCCTATTAGCTAATGGTAGGGGTTTAAATTAGGGAATCTAAAATACTAGGGTTTTCAACTACCTGGTTTGTGAGCAATCATCTATGAAATATCCAGTTATTCCAGTTCTCCATGAAATACTGATTAATATTCAACAGGTTCTATTATTATTTTCGTACTTAAATATATACTCCATAAAAGGGATATCATAAACTATATTACTGTTAACATCTTTTACTTCTATTTATAAAATAATATCTTTTAAATACAAGCCCATTTAATTTATTCGGGTTTAAGCCTTTCCATATCTTAATAACTGATGTAATTTAAGTTAGAATAAAATGAAAATACTATTTGCAAGAAATAAGTTCGAAACGCACTTTGAATTGTTTCACTTAAACAATTTAAAAATAACTGCAATGAATTTATTTTCATTACATATTTTTCTGAGAAACTTCGCGTTTTCAGATTTTACGATTTACCTTCATCAGAACGCCCCTGATGAAGAATTTTAATCCCTTCTATTTAAACGAAACGATTTAATCGCTGAACGGTTGTCGGATCGCAAACAAAACGAAACTCTTAGAGAGAGAATGAAAGTGGGAAAAGCAATTGAGTCAGCAGTTGCTTTTCGTTACGCATCTTCCCCAACCTGTGTGTAAAGTTGCTTTTCAAAACAGAATATGCAAGTCGATTTTCGGTTCTTGATACTCGGTTAAATACCCAGAGTATTCGGAGAATTATATACATATATAAAAAGCAAAGTCTGTCTGGCCGTCCGTCCGTCCCCTCTCTATCTCAGTAACGGGTTGATGTAGAGATATGAGACAAACTGCAGTGTTTCTATGAGATTGAAAGCCCCACTTAAACTATTATCATCACTGATAAGGCTCGGGTTCGAACCCAGGTGCCAATATTACGTGTCCATAAGAAATACACGTAAAGTACGAGGACCGAGGCGATTTTTGAATTCGAACTTATACATTATCAAATAAGAATACATGAGGATTATAGGTCCAAATAGAGTTAATGATAGAAACTGCTGACAGAATTTATGAACAGTAGGAGATTTTCTGAATTTTCAGCATATCCAAAGCACGAGATAGAAATCTCAGGGACAACAATTAGGCCACCCGATTTACCAAAGGACATTTATATGTTGCTTTGACATTATCTAGATGACGAAGAATTATTATGGTGAGGAAAGAAAAGCTTTTTGGGAGACTAATGGGTTTTTAATGCAAACCAAAGCTGTTTGTGGCAAGCCAGTGGGTTTATGTAATTCCCACGAACTGAATGATCTTCAATTAAATTGAATATATAATTTTTTGGGACTCTGCTAATAATATGAGTATACAACCTTCTTGATTAGTATTTCTAAAGAAATTAGGGTATGAATAGATTGCGTGTTCAGGCATAATAGACTTAAAACTCAATTTTCATTAAGTTCCATCATGCTTGACAGGGGCGTTTACCAAACTCGATCATTGATGCCGAGCTCAGTTTGTTATCCCACCAGAATAGGCTTGGAATTTAAGAGGAGAATTGACGTTTTGAAGATGACAGTGTTTTACCTTACTAATTGAATGGCTAAAAGTTAAAAATTACAAATATTTTATGGATATTGATTTCATTTTTATAATTGAAAAATATTCCTTCACACCTTTAATTATAAGCAAATTTATTCGGAATGTATCCAACATCAGTCAAACTATCTGCAGATTAAAAGTATATTTAATTATCATAGAGATACAAATGACCCCGTCATGCTTAGAAGGATTATATCTATACGGTAGCAGATATATATTTAAAATAAATTAAGTTCTGTCATGCTTGACTGTATTTACTAGTTGTAGGGAGCCCGAATACTCGGCAGTAAAACTTGGACACCATAGTTGAACGCAGAAATGAAAGAGAAAAAGTCTGCTATAGCCGGGAATCAAACCCGGGTCTCCCACTTTTCGGGAGAATGGTCTGACCTCTAAACTACCATGACAGAACACTTCTCCATAGTTGAAGCCCAAATCAGTTTTATTACTGAATACTACACCGCAGGGCCCTCCGAAAATTCTGCGCGGTCCTTGCCTCCGAGAAATCTAACCTTTCCATTGCCTCTCAAGCACGTTTTCCATTGGCAATTTATTGCTGGTAAAGCGTATGTATTTTAATCGAATTAATAAAATAATTGAAAACTAATTCAGACGTTTTAAATTAAGGATATAATACGAACAATTCATACTGAAATTTCAGTCGATTAAACTGAAATAGGTTATCTGTGTCTTCCAAATCATTTCCAAATGCTACTGCAGCCCACTGGAACTACAAGCTGGCCTCACAGATAGCCAAGTGAATAGCGCGTCCGCCTAAAATGGTTGGTAAAATAGTCCCGGATTCGACGGCCGGTCGGGGCCATACGTGCGAAATTACCTCAGCTGTCGAAGCATTTTTAACAATACTTCTACACTACTACAACTATAAGCTAGGTATATTGACTCTATCAATTCTGACAATCATTACAGACATAGCCATTCTGCCAAGGTAAATATGATGAAAAACATCTCATAGATAGCTAAGATAGTAAGACACATAAATCTGCAACACACCATCTAACCGCATCTTCTAATTAATAACGATAGTAATTACATCCCGAGAGGATCGTTTAATTAAAGTGCCTCTCCTTTTCAACACTACGCCACAAACAAAACAATAAATAACCTTCCACTTCGACGAGACACGCGTCGTAGAAGGGCGTCACCTTAAAAGATAATTAATGCAGCTCTCTAACTCGCAAATTTTACGGGAATTGATGTTTATGACAAATCTCCCGGTCCATTTGCCTGCAACGAATCCTTCGCTCAATTTGAACGGTTTACTTAACTAAATTACATTGTCAACCAGAGAACAGACTCTCGAAGAGAAAAAAAGGAGGCAGTGAAGAGCAATACTCGGGGATTGGGTTTTCGGGGCCTTGGCGCGCTCTCTAGCGGGAAGAAATGAAACGCGAGGTGAAGGGTACGATTGGCGAGGGAGGAAAATAAAGGATAACGAAGGAAAAGAAGCTCTGAAGGGGGAAGTCCAAACAAGGCGGAGAGAAAGGAGGATAAAGATGCTGATGGATGAAAAGGAAGAAAGAAAGAGTCAAAATGAGAGGGAGAGTGCGCCCCTTTCCTATTTACCCCTCTCGCTAACCGAGAAGTATGCCGTTTACAAGAAGGGGTCAAAGGGGAGGCGAAGGTAAGTGATATGGGGAAAGAGAAAGAGGCCCTCCCTGCTGCGAGGCTGGCCCTTTTCATGCGAGGGAAAAAGTCATAAGATCCCCCCCCCCAATCCCTTTTTCTCCACCCCCTCCTTCTTTCCACGCCTCGTAAACTCGCTGACGCCGACCTCCCGCCCCCTCCCGCCGACAAAACCCCTCCCCTTTCCTTGTCAATGTTTTCCCAGGGTTCCATTTGGAGGCGAGTGTTTGAAGAGCCTTGGGTTTCCAGGCTTTTAACGGCGGAAGGAATAGCACGACATCGAATGGGCGCCGCTTTTTATGCTTTCTTTCATTTTTCGCATCTCCCTCATTTCGCGCCCTCTATTGGCAGCGCCGCGCACTATCCCTTCTTTTTATTTCGTTCATAAAGCGCCACCTGGAGGGGGCTGCGAAGCATCCGGCCGTGTTCGAATCGGGCTCGTTTTTATGTTCGCTCGCTGCTGCAGTTAAATAAATGCAGCGGAATGTTGTCCAGATTATTTTCCTTCGGAAGAGGTTTGTTAACTTGGAAAATTCGGAAGAGTCTGGGCAGGAGCGGGATTATTCGAGTGATCGGCTCCGGATCTCGTTGACACGTGCTTGCCACTATCATAGTGTCCTCATCGGATGGTAGATAAGAAGGTTATGGAGAGAGAGGAATAGGTCTTGATGCGCCTGAAGCAATAGTAGTTTTATTTTTGATGTATCGCATCTTTATCGTGTTAAGCTTCCGAAATGTGTGCGTGAGCTCGGCAGGTGTTTCAGACTTAGGTTAATATATGTTTGAAAGAGGTATTTCGTGATCACTACCAATATTTTTTTTCGCAACTATTTCTTAGAGCGAACTAGTAACATGCGCTAAAAAAATTGCCAAATACAATCATCCGGAAATAAAATTTACTGCTCATTCACGAAGTTTATGGTATACTTAATAATTAATAACACGTTTAATACTTTATTTAATACGGTGAATACAAATTAAAGATTTCTAGGTAAAATACGGTAAGTTATGAGGAACATTTGAACTCGTTAATACATATAAAGAAATAAGTGGAAAAATCTGTTAATTGACTTAATACATTAGAGGTCTGATTCCGCCCTCTGAGCATAAGTCACAACTTTTTAATTGTCATATAAAGCTTTTCTACTTTTTTCGCGTATTTAACAGTTACTGAAATGTGTCCACGCGGAATACGCGAGAATGTGGCCTCTGAAACCTTAAATACCTGTAAATAAAACCTGAAGGATAAATATCGTGATTCAAACATAGCTTTCATTGTCATATTAAACTTTAGTAATATCTCCCGGAGAGATTCAATTTCATCTTTTCTGACATGAATAGAAGATTCTTAACCTGCTTCTAAAGTTCTCACAGACCTATTTTTATTATTCAAATTCAAATAAAACTAAGTAACTCTAACATGAAAGTTATTTTTACCGGAAAGCCCAACATTCAGGAAAATCGTTCCAGGAATGTCATAAAACCGTCTATGTATAAAGATAAACGATATGTAGCATATGAAAATCATGTATTTTGCGTTCTAATGAATGTAAATATATATCCGACATTAATTGAACGTTGATTCAACAGTATTTCTATTTGCACGAACAGAAAATCACCATGAGATTCCGTTATAGGACTTATCAACTGAGCATAAAATACAGGAGTATTTAAATCGATTAGAAATATTTCGTAGGGTAGGCCTTAAAGGGGTGAATAAGGCACTTAAATACAAAAAGGAAGAATTATGGTTTTCCAATGAGGAAGGTCCAATTAATTAATTAACTCCTAAACAAATGATATGCTGAGGTTATCAATCTATTCGTAGAAGATGACATAATATTCATTTTTCATAAACATTTAGTTTATATCTCCCAAGTACGTGATAAATAATGCTTGTATTTTTATAAGTAGATACTGGGGTGAAGCGGCAATTCAAATTTAAGAAGATCCCCTCCAGAAATGTTCAGAAACTATAGATGGTGATTTGGATAATTTTCGTCAGTACCCATATTAAGACATAATAACCTGAAGTCCAATCAAGACCTTTACCTTTACAATAGCAAGAAAGTAGTGTTTCTGATATAAGTTCACAGTACAGCAATTTTTCCAAAATAATTTATCTGAAATTTAAAATAAACAGAAAAATATCTCGTATACTTCTAGCTCTTCTGATCTTTTTTATTCTTCTTTCTTAACTTCAAAGCTCATAAACTAATTCTTATTGAATATCATTTCCTCGTGGATTTGTTAGCTATCTTACTCCTTAATTACTGGTAAATTTACGCTGTACTTTCTTAGGTGGCTGTATTATTTCAGAATTAAACCTTTGACTGAACTATTCAATCTGTTGCTACACCGAAAAACAATAGGCTTAAGCAAATCAGTTCCGATACGAAAGGCAAATACATTACGAAAGAAAAGAACGTACCAAAGAAAGAAAAACGGAACAACAGAATTTTAGAATCCGAAATATGACCGTCATTCCAAAATCAGAGTTTTATTCATAAGCTACCACTATTCTGTTTCACGATTAACTATATTACTTATGAATTGCGCGTGAAATTCGCTGAAATTAATATTCTAGAGTATATGATAAGGATATGATATGTGAAGTTGGGGAAACAGCCTATCAGACCGGAGATCCTGCTTTCGAACGCTGGTTTGGTAGTAGATTATTGTTCATTATTTAGGCTTTGATTCAAAGAATAGTCCCATGAAACTAAAAATCTGTCCCCGTATATAGTGAGCTATAAAGAGACCTAACGAGAGTTCGAAAATAGGATCTCCAGTCCATTATACTGGTTCTAGGATAGCTCTAACCACTACTTCGTTAATTTCAAAATGAAACATAATAAAATAGTGATTAGTTAGATTGCAGAAAAATTATCTGCAAAATGTCTCTAAGCCATGCAAACAATTTATAACAAATAACCTTAGAAGATGTCCTTTTTTCTGTAGAATCTAAATTTTTTTCATGTAATAAAACAGAGAATAGGAACTAGAGGCTAAACAAAGATTATTACATTTCCCTTGATAAATCGATAGTAATACATTTCTATGCAGGATAAAATGTGCGGAGAATGGAGCAATTAATTCTTGAGACCACGTCTAAAACTAATAAATCAAACTTTACAAACATGAAAATACGATATCATAAAAGATGCAACTAAAACAGAAAATGATATCCTATATCGATTATTTAAACGAATAATTTTCTAATTCTTAGTATGACAAAGCAAGTGAAAGACAATGAAAGAAAAGAGGGACTGAGGGAAGAAGAAGAATAAAAGTAAGGATGAGGTGGAACTCGTTCCAGAGGCGAAGATGTAATCGATCTGGGCCAGATGTTGAAAGAGAAGAAAACTTATAGGAGATTAGGTAATATGACTTTATTGAGGTAATCAACTCATATGGCGAGGAGCCTGTTGTCGAAGATGATGTCCGTCATCGACAATGATGAAGAGGAAAGAGATGAGAAAGAGCTCTCCAAGCTAAAACTATCACAGCTAAGAATACAAGCCCATAAACTGTTTGGTCTTATTCTAACTACAGCAAAGAATGTCGTGCTAATGACCAAAGCATTTGAGACTGGAACTAATTTCAGTTGTGGAATTAGGAATTTGAATTGGTGTATTTTTCTAACATGATGGCTTCCCATTAAACCAATAAGCATTAGGTTTTCACAATATTATTATATAAAAGATGGAAAATCCATTATTTACGTAACTCTCAGATATCCTCATCCATAGATGATTACTCCTTCCGAGAAAAACACTTTCTTGATTTGAACACCTCCGCTGTTATAGTTTGATTATTCCCTGAAAAAGAATTTGCATTCATTCACTAAAAATGATTTTGAATTCAAAATTGTGACTACGTTCAATCAAGTCATAGCCATGCTTTATCGTTCATGTTTCTGCAAACCACCATTCGGATCGTAGCAGAGCGTGAGACCTGTCAACCTTTACGAAATTTGCATAGTATCTTATTTTTACTCTTATTGCGTAATAGCTCTAATTAGTAGAGACTGTCTTTTATTTTTGCGTATTATTAGCGGAAATTGTGAGTGTTAACTATGACAATTTTATGACGTTTTACGCTCAACGCCGTTTAGTTTATGAAGAATTTAAACAAAGTCATAAAAATCCTTTTAGCTTATACTTATGATGTGTTTATAAAGGTGACATTCGAAGAATCTCTTTTCCAATAACTGATCGATTCTATTCTTCCGCTTGACTATTTCGTTGAATTTCCAATACCTCCTTAAAAAGTCTCTTTCTATATTAGTACTTTGATTATAACAGAATTTGACTTCCTGTTTTTACTTTTTTCCTATTATTAATGGGTTTAATGCAAGAAGAGACTAACTAATGAGACTAAGTACTCATTTCGTCCAAAAAAAATATTAAAGCTGTACGTATGTATGTAAAAAAACTTCATTCTTAGTCTTCCTTTGAAAGGTTGAAATGTGTGAATACTTTCCATTTCCGTTTACAAAATACGATAAATAAGTGGTTTGTTTGATGAGCTGAATAAGTTTCTATTATATCTATTGAAGATATGTCTACCGTGATGGTCGTGTGGCAGCCAGAGAGTTTCAAGCCAACCAAATTAAGACAGATTTCAGTCTGAATTGAGGCATAGATCACAATCGGTTATCGTTCCTAAGCAAGTACTTATTCATTAATTTCAGTATTCTTGGCCAGTCCACTCATTTCAGCGATAAATGTATTTAAATCAACATAATTAGTCGAATGTGACCTTGGTTACCCTTATAGCGCTATTGTAATTTTATGTTTATTATGTAATACTATTTGTGTATATACCTCTTTTTTTTAACGTGTATTTTACATGTGGGATATTTCTTTTGCATTTTCTCCAACGTATTTTGAATTTTCTTTTCTCTTCTTCCTATTTTAATTTTCAATATTTTTATAGTGAACTGTAATTTATTGTATAATTGCTTTTATAATTTTTCCTACTGTGTTTTTGCGGTTTTATTCGCCCCCATTTTCTGCGGGTGTTGTCCTGAAACGTGGATATTTTCTTTGACAACCTTAAGTTGCAAAAATATTTTCCCATACTCTACTCTTTCCTTTTGCATTTAATTAATCATTGTATACAAAATAACAACGCACGAGGTTTGGGAGAAGAGAGGCCTACATGGGCCTATTCTTGCTATTAATCGGCCAATCTATCTATCTATGATGACTTCTTTAAGATGTTCATCTTATCTTTCCATGTTTTTAGCTATTGAAGACAGAGGAAGTTGAGTAGAAATAAATGTATTAACTAGAACGAAGGATTGATCGATTGAAAGCCTTTTTTTTGGAAAATTCAGTTATTGTGATTGTTTGCCTTTGCAGCAGCGTGTTGCCTGCTTGTAGGAGAACTTCTTTGCTTGCTGATTTTTGCTGTATTATTCCAGCTTTTTTGTTGCCAAGTAAAATTAGATAGACTATTGTTATTACAAAACCGTTTGAGAATTGTCGGTGAGGATAAATCCTTGAAAATCCTAAGAAAACTGTGCCATCACCTTTCCAGCCAAGAAAATTATCTTTGCCTTTCTTGAAGCACTTTCACTAGGTTTAGCGATTTAGCTTGCATTGACAGCTCCTTCGTATCGATTTTGAAGAACTAGTTCCAAGTTTGGGAGGCGTAAAAGAAAATGCGTATGTTATACACTGCATACGTTCAGTTGATAATATCGTTATCATAATAGATTTGAAAAAGCATGAAAGAGAATTGCAGACTTCAACAGTGGCCTTGTCCAAACGGAAAAAAATGAATTTTAATGAAATCTAAAGTCTAGTTGTGAGAATGGGAAACAAAAGAATAATGGTGATAATAAGATGATAGCATCGTCAAAAGAAGTGCAAGTGGAGAAATTTTGTTTCATGGTAGCATGGCTTTGATCACTCAGAAAAGTACGTAATGTAACTGAAAATAGGGAATATCATAGCGTTGCCCAAAAAAGCTTTCAGCCATATAGATAAATGTTACTATGTAAACATTTAGATAAGTAATGTAATAATAATGACGATTGTTTCTTCACTTTCCTGCGGCAAGTCACCTAAGAACAAGGTGAAGTTTGTCAATGAAAACATAAATTACTGTCAGCACTCCAGAAAGCCAATCAGGAGGTAAGGAATACTGTTTTCTAAACTTCTGACAAAAGCACGTAACAGTATGGAGTCGGGCCTTTGATGAAAAAGGAAGAAATTAACAAAAACCCAGAGACGTGAATATGCAGAAGGATGACAATTGCGACAATTTCATGTCGGGAATTTTAGAATGAGAAATTTCGCGCTTCTTCTCCCATTTCTTTCTTAGAGAGAAGAATATGTATGAAGAGGTCAGAGGGATTCCAAGACTATTTACGAATAAAGAGTACAGCAAAGTATTGAAGCATATGGTTCCACCGATGTGGCGTAGCTTTTAGAAATGGATATATATGTTTTATACACAGTAACGAGCCATAAATCCTGCATCAAGCTCATATACCACTACGCAAAAACGCCCTCTCGATTGAGAATGAATAATCCCAGCACCAACCGTACGAAGGTCGTTTTTACCTGCATTTTTTCACACTGATTACTAGGAACTTTTATCTTCCAAGGAGATGTCTACGGCCTCTGCAATTTCAGATGTCGGAATTCAACGATCTTCCGCTATAATACCATGGATTTTAGCTATTGTATTCAACAGGTATTGTAATTGACGAAAGATTAAATTGGTATGATCATATTAGGCATGTTGGTACTAAATTAAGCAAAGCAACTTACCTGATTGGCAAACTGACCTCAGCAGTCGACTTTCATGTGCTGAGAGTTGCATACATTGCAACTTTTCATTCTATTATGACTTACTGTATTTTGATTAGGGGTAATTCTGTTCACTGGAAAAATATTTTTATTATGCAAAAGAGGATGATCAGAGTCATAGCAAAGATTGGAAGAGGAAAATCGTGTAGGCCTTCCTTTAAGAAGTAGTGTATTTTGACAATTCCCTCAGCATATATCCATGCATGTGCTATTCATGTTCATTCAAACACACATGAATATGAAAAACAGAAGGATCATCTTACAAGAAGGTACTTTTTACTTACAAGGAACACGTCAGGTTTGTGTAACTCGGATTTACACGAAATTTTCAGGACACGTTCCTTGCACAAAACTAACGGACACATGTCCGGCCGTTCAACTCAATGCGCCTTTGTTTATGGAAAATTTGCAACTGAAAATCCAAGTTAGGCAACCACTCGACACACGTGCATTGTCATAGATATAGCGAAATTTTCCATCTAGAAAAATATTTATCCTGTTTTTTTCCACAAACAATTTAATTTATCTGCTATTTAATTTCATCTTCTTACCTCCCAGACATTCTATAACTTTCTCGTCAACATTCATTAAAATATACGTTAGGTAGGTACTCCAGTATATATTGTACACTACACGTAGGTTATGGAGTCTCAGCCTTAACTACAAGTGTCTTTGACTTGGCCCTTCCATTTACAGTTATCAGAGTAGATGTAAAGAGGGTTAGTACAATCAAATTTCCCGCTTCATACAATCTCGATCAAACTTAAGCTTTTATACTTTAAAATAAACATGCATCGATCCAAGATAAGAGAATGTGCAAACTACTCCTAGCTAGGTTTTGATCCCTGTCTATGCCAAATTTTTAAATTGAAGTGTTTTTTCTGTATGGTAAATTAGTTTTCTTCGTACTTACAAAACCACTAAGCTACTTGCTTTAAAACCTCAACCGATTTTGAGTTACACTTTACTTGTAGCTGAATGTTAGACTTAGATGATTTGAAGGATGTAATTTTGCAGTCGAAATATTGCCGAACGGATTGTATATCAAAGGAACCTTTAATTACATATTAATTTAAACTCCTGGCGTCTTTACTGACGGTGAGAGACAATTTTGAAATATTACAGTAACAATTTCAGGCATGAAAACTGAGTAGAGATCTAAAGCGTTTCCAGCGAACTCTCGATTTGAAAGATTAAAATTTATTTGAATCCATGAAGGAAAAAGAACTTCTGAATTATTTAAGCACCTAAATTTTGGATTCGATTCTTCAAAGAGAAACAGAAAAGGGTAAAAGTGATCTCTTTAATTTTCTAGCAATATGATGAGGTGAACAGTGCCATGAGCTGCGAGTCCGTCCTTAAAATTTTAAAGTCGGTTTAATCTAATAATGTTGGTAGAAATTCTGAAAATTTTAGATATAAATGATACCATATTTGCTTATGGTGATCAGTAAATCTTCCTATATACATAGGTTCCTGCAAGTACATATTTTTTATATCCGTATTACAACATCGAGTGTGGAACGTTGTCTCAAATATATCCCAGCTGGATGACAGAATGATTCTCTACTTTCAATTATTAGCAAAATTAGAGAAATAACTCATTAAAAAAGGTGACCTGGTGTAGTTTATATATTATAAACTACATGTTCATGACGCAGTAAAATGAAGTTGGCAAACAATTATGGGGAAATAGGATAAGAAATAAGCTCAAAGAGTACATTTTGATGAACGACACCTTTCCCAAGTTTGATAAGGCACTCGTTTCTATTTCGATGACGAAAAATTTTAAATTTAACTATCAAAGGAACTCCCTTTTCAATATCTTCGTATGGACCTTAAAATCCCAAGCTGCATATCTGAGCTTCCTTCGGAGTCTTTTAACTCGATTATGCTCTTCACCTTCGAGTTTCTAACCGAGTACGCAATCTCTAAAACCTTCGATTTTCATTCTTTCGATCCTGTAACAAAACCGGAAGATTTCTTCGGATACTCCTCATTATACGAAAACGGAAAAATTCACCTAATTCCGTTTGAAAGCTGAATACGAATCGCGACTGATTAAATGCCCAAAGCGATCGCGTAAAAAAATTCCCGAAAGGGGAAATTTACTTTTGCATCCCTACATGGAAATATTAATTTAAAAAAAGACCTTTTGGAGGGATATCCTTCTTCCCCCCTTGCTCGATAATCCCTTTCCCAAACCCTTTTTCTGCGCCACAACCCTTTCTCTCCTTCCAAAGGCGCTTAACAAGCACAAAACGAATACCTCACTTCGTTTTTCTGAAATCCCTTTGTACGTTCTCCGTTTATCGCCTTTATTCGCTTTTCCCTTTGTACGCCATATTTTTTATTTTTCAAGGAAGGGAATACGTCACGTGACTCCCAACGCTTTATTGTTTTTTTAGTCCTCCATTCACAAAATGGTTTCCTGTGGAAATCGTGTTTTTTCCGATGTAAATGATAGCGTTTTTCCCGTTTGCTTTGAGGACGGTGATATACTCCGCGGAAATTTAGAGGGAAATTTGAGAATCAAATGTTAGCAAACGGAATAATTATATTTGCTCGCCGTCAAAGGGGAAAAGTGCGTCTGTACGTGGAAAGGAATACCACCGTGGTGAGGTCAAGAGTTTGAGTAAACAAACTCACCGCGTAAAAGGGGAGGAATTGAGAATGAAAGATATGACTGGATAAAAATTGAAGAAGGATGGTTCATTTGCCGCTTTCGGCTTTATGAATTAATCAAAGGGAACGATAATATTTGACATAAAAATTACATGTGTACTCTTATGTTCCATAAAATGATCGTCAAGAGAGGAGATAAAACTCTGTATTGTTATTGATGCTACCCTTTGATATTACTACAGTGCATCGGCAATTTCTTCCATTTTGTTTTTAAAATTTATAAANAGTAGAGCCAACGAGAAAAAATTTTTATTACGACTTACTTAGAGATTAACTAAAAACAAAAGTTTTAATCGCTTCCATTATCTGAAGAATAGAAAAAAGTATAAATAAAAACTCATTAATGCAAGACTGTCTAGAGAAACTAATTCGATTATATGGAGGAGAACAAGGAAGGATACGGATAGAAACATCCTCTGCAAGTAAAAGAATCCATGAGTCAATATTGAATTCACGAAGAAGATATGACATGGAAAATATCATACACCATAACTATGAAACTATGAGAGAATAACGATAGAATAAGATGAATCATTTAATATGGAAATTTCAATTGCATAGACAAAACTTCAAGTATAAATCAAAAAGAATGGGACAGTTGGCAGGCAATGAAAAACATGGCTGGAGAATTGTTAAAGGCTAAGAAACAAAAAGGGTAATGCTTGGATACAAAGAGGTTATTTAATATTCATGAATTAGAAAATATTTCAAATTTAGCCATATAAATCATTTAAATGTAAATGATCGTTGATGACTTTGAAAATACCTTTCATTAATAATTTTACACTATAATTTGAATAAATCACGATAAAATAATTGATAAATGATAAATAGTAGGAATCAAAGAATAAATTATATCAAACGCAAAATCCACTCTTTGTGTACTTCTCGTGTGAACTTTAAATTTACTAGGATACTTCACTGGATAAAAATTACTTCAAACGACCAGGTACAGCCACTAGAAAAATGAAGTTAAAATTTATTTACGAGTACTAAACATGTTATACGCAAATACGCAATTTCATTTTAAAAGGCAAAGATAAACAGTGCGGCTAGGAACGCTTTAAGCCCAAAATACGCAGAAACTGGGATAATTTCGGAATGGAAACGAGCATGGGATTCTCGTGTATTTGATACAGCTTAATCTCATTCCTTTTTGGAGGACCAAAGGTATTCTCATTTCCTCAGAGAATCTGGGACGGTATATTTTTGTACATAAAATCGATACAAAGAATTACGTATGCAAACCTCTCAGAGGATTACGAAAAGCTTTGAGACCGAGTATTCAAAGATTCGCAGTATGGTTACAGTATGTATGGCTGTAATCAGAAACGGATTTTCAATTAAGCAAAGCTATGTCATGACAAGGCAAAGCAAGGACTTGGAGAGAGCGGAATTTTAAACAAAAAAGAATCAGGATTTTAGGTCAGGAAAGGAAGGAGTGTAATAAAGAAACGCTCGAACAATCTTAAAAATCGAAATCATATGTTTAAACGAATAAGCAAGATTTTTCATACGATGAAAAGGAACCTTTCCCTCTGTCTCATTTCGATTTCTCCTCAACGTACGATATACTATGTATGATACTATAGAATAAACAACATATTTGAGTAAGTAACCTTTGGAGAGTATGATGAATAAAAGGGGATGCTGGTTTACTTATCCCGAAAACAAAAGAGTGAAATTCACGTCAAAAGGCTGAAATTTTACTAGAGATGGTGTAGGTAAAATTTTTTTCGAAGAAAAGATTATCACTAGTATTTATTAGTATCACTAGTTTNTAATTAGCTAGTGATTCTATTTTAGGCATGAACAAATATGACCCACAATTCAAACAAAGTAACACGAAGAAGGCTACCAAGCACTCAGCGGTATCAGGATGCACATCGATTTTTCGAACTATAACAATAAACAAATAACAAATTTCACTAAGAGAGTAACAGTATCATATTTGGAGATACCACTTAAAAATTCTCTTTAGTCCCGAGATTTCCGCTTTCAACCCGAAATTTTTCAAGTCCTTTGGGCTGATTTCATTGTCCTTTCACAGTGAATATAGGATTGTATATTGTGTACAGTAATTCTGACTTTGTTTTCGATCCTTGCTATTAAATTTTGATTCTCCAAATAAATATTAATTTTAACCCGGAGATTTTCGGTCAAACTCGGAAAGGTGACAGTTCCAAGTACTGAGACTCAGATTGAATACTAGGTTGTAACTAACATTTCGGAATAATCAGATATGTAAATAACAAAATAAGGTTCTGGTTAAAACTAAATATAACTACCAATGCATAAACCAATTTATTGTAGTAAATACAGAGCGAAGTTATTCATTGTTTATGGAGAATATATCTTTAGTATTACGCATACTCAACTTTTTCGAACTGACGCAAAACCCCCGCTAGCGAGAATAAATGGAAAAACTACGTACGATGTAAACTGTGGGCAAATCAACAGTTATTTGAAAATGATTTTATTACACGAGGGAAATTGCATTCGTCGGCTTTTCCGTCGTAGCTCCCCAGGCGGCAAAAACACAGCGCGAAATCAAATCAACGACGCCATGGTGACGCAGTCTCGCAAGGAAGCGGGTGGCGTTGTTCATTTTTTATGGATGAACCGCTCGCCAGCCGCGGATTCATTGGCGAGTCGCCGGTGACAGAGAAAATGAAGCGTCAGAACGTCACAAAACAGCGTTAAGTATTGGAAAAGACAACGTTGAGGTCGGAATTCGCACTAAAGCTGCAGAATGCGGGGGTTGGCACATTGCGAGCCTCGGTGTTATTATGCAATACGGAAGAATACCCTCAATACGCCTGCTCTTGAAACTTCGCTTTACATATGGAGAGGCGATCTTGCTCAAGAATAGTTTCGTGCCCTTGGTTTTCTAATATGCTTATTTCAAATTCATCGATACGATGGTTTTGACCTCGCCTTGTGGCGTGAAAAAGGAGACCCGGAGTGCGGGCAAAGCGCACGTCCAATTCCATCCTGAGAAAAATTGACGGCAACCGCGAGGGATGAAGTCCTTCGAAAATTATATCACATGAAAGTCATGCCTAAATTATAGATAAGCAATTTTGAATATATCTGTCCTAAAAAGACGGTGATATCAAATCAAAACGTATTACTCTGCGGAGTAGAGCCAACGAGAAAAAATTTTTATTACGACTTACTTAGAGATTAACTAAAAACAAAAGTTTTAATCGCTTCCATTATCTGAAGAATAGAAAAAAGTATAAATAAAAACTCATTAATGCAAGACTGTCTAGAGAAACTAATTCGATTATATATTGCAAATTGGATTCCTTTCCCCCTTCCTCACCTCATTTATTTCACACCGTCTCGTTAACATTTTCTTTAACAATACCTTTTTATATCACGCGAAGTCGCCATATCTAAAAATTTATAATACAGTTTAAGAAATAATTAATAACTTTCGAACATCAATAACCAGAATTTGCTAAATTAATATTTTGTAAATAACTGTACTTTTAAGAAATTGTACTATTTTTATTAGATAGCTTTCAATAATTGATTCTTTAATAACATTTAAGATATTTAAACAAGAAATAAAACGAATAAATTGAGTTAGCGGGTATATAACAGCTGCAACAAGAAGATAAAACACGGTGCAACATGTAACTGACTTGAAGAGCGTGGACGCACTGAGAAAAGAACAGCCGTTGTCTCAACTATTGACTTTATCTCTTGAGAGTAGCAGTTTTATTATTTTCCTGTCCATTATTCCTACGAAGCGCTACATCGGTTGAACAAAGTAACTATCTTCAGTTATTTCATTGACCACATGGGAGGTGTCTGTAATGAATTCTCAAATACATTAGCCTTGCACCTTAAATTAACAACCAATCTTAGACATTTACAATGACCATTCCACATTCTCAACTCCTTTAGTTTAAATTTTTTAAATTGATTTTCAATTTCCAACTGTCGAGGCGTATGAGGATTTCAGATTAGTATATGTCCTGTCTTTCTCTTTATAGTCTTCAATTCGAAGGCTGGTTTGAACCTCATCCCTCTACCATAACAACGAAAAGTTTTAGAAAGGGAGCTGAGGCGACTTGGCAAAATGAGTTTGCCATTGCTTTCCTCACTGATTGTGAGACCTAATGCAAAAAGTGGAACAAGTCCACGTGAGTGAAGCACAATGACTCTACAAGAAACACTTTTTGTAGAATTCAAAAAGAAGAGACCTTAATTAATGTCACTATTCAACATTACTCATACCTCAGTAGCTTTTATATTATCACAGCCATAAACAAAACTGAATCGAAAATAAATTAAAGATACACTTTTCTCTTTCCTGTACCTAAAGATGGTTCAAAAATATCTCATTCATCAGGGTATGGAAGCAGGAACAATCTGGATCGAGTTTCAAAAATGAATACCATTATGTCATAAATAGAAAGCAACAAAATTCACAGAAACAAGGTATAAATACGTTAATCAGAATGGAATTCTCATGATATTTCGAATTACTGCGATAGCGTGACCATAGAGAAAGGTTTGGAGTAACTTAACAAGAGAACAAGAGATTATAAGAGAAAAGGGGATATCTAAATTGTAAAATCTACAGCGTATATCCCAGCTTATACTCTTTTGAAATGCCAAAATTCATCTTTCGTCAAGAGAGCGTCTTCTCAAAGCGCAGTTTTAGAAACCACGGTAAAGGAATATGAAATATTTTCGTCATCTAAGACTCCCTTTGAGATTATCCTGCGTGATAAATAAGCTGTCGCGATCGAAGAATGGACCGTGATTATCGGCGTTCCTCAGGGGAGGCAAAGTGGGTGGGCATGAGAAGGCGTTGCCACTTATTCTACGGCAGAAATTGCCACCTAAACCGAGAGGGGATCACTCCGTCGAGAAGAGCGAACAGTTCGTTATTCTGGCGGGCGGGTCGCAAGGAAGGCCTCGGGGACCCTCCGAACCATTCCGAGGTCCCGAGATATGACTCAGAACGAGACGAACTTGATCTATAAACGTCTTGAGGGCATCGTCGAGGTATCCTCCAAAGCGTCCTCCACCTCTATGATGCGAGGCTGCCAATTTCACCCCAACCTCGTTATGTCCCGGCGACTTTCCCGAAATGGCTCGTCGTTACTTTAACAAGTTACCTTTCAGGAATTTTATATCTGATGACTTTTCGGAAAGAATTTCGGTGAAATGCGAATACTACCATTTGCTCGAAGCATGACTTTCTCAATCATCAAATGTTCATGAATTCTCTGTGCATTAAAAAAATCAAAGCTCATCCACTATTTTTCCTAACAACCACATCCTTTTCGGATACTTGAGTGTGACAGGGGCGGCTTCAGGCAACAGGCGCATGAGGTGAGTTCCTCAGGTTACAAATTTCTTCGGGTGGCCGAGGAATATATATTTTAGGAATATTAATTCGATAGAAGCACTAATTGAAATTACATCAAACTATTTGCGGAAAACACTCTAATTATTTTTTAATACATTCAAAGTTAATATCATTAAAATATACGTATAGCAAGAATCTCTAAGAATGGATTTCTTATCCACGATGTGAAACCAACACTAATTCTGCTCAATTTCTTTGCTAGGTAGTATAAAAACGACATAACCTACAACTTTTATCAAATGCTGAAAAAATAAATATATAGTTGTCGTAAACTATTGTAAATTCAAAAATACTAAAACAACGACAGAAAAAGAATTCTAATACGAGCTCGATAAAGACAAGAAGAAATTTTCGCCTAGGGATACTCACATCCCTGAAGCCGTTACTTTTGCATGATATAAGTTAAAAACTTAAGAGAGAACTTTTCATTTGCACAGTTATTTCACAGTGAAGAGAAATACTTTTATTGGGTCACATTATAAAAACTATAACATTTTTGGTCAAATTTTTCCGCGGTAAGCCCTAACTGGAACCAATCTTCGCGGTATCAAGCAAGCATATACAAGTACTTCGAACGACTAAAAATCTGGGATACAGATATGGGTGTATCGATTTCTGTAATGTTATAACTGCAATATGTTTTAAGCAGAGGCGTAGGAGGAGAAATAGAAAGTTCTTTGTAGAGGAATCTACCGCCGCAAGACAAGGCTGATTTTTCATGTAGGACAGGTTTCTGGAAAAATTCGCTTTAATTTAAAAACGAATTCCTTACACATTTATAACTTAAACAGAAAATTTCCCGAATCATTCATCAGAATGCAATTCCCGTTGACCACCAGAGGGATACTAATAGCGACCATCCGATGCAATAAACGTCTTAAGTCCTATTCAACGCAATAATTTCATTCTTACGAGTAAGTAAGGGATAAATTCCGACGATAGAGTTGTGCCGATTATCTTGGAACAGAAGCTTCTTAATGTCCATAATAATCGATATTTTATGGCTTTTGTGAGATGAATGTAACTGAGAGCAATATTAATCAAAAATACAAATACAAGCTCAACTAAAATCAATATTGGCAGGCGTTACTGAATGGAATTTCATTACAAGGATATGTAAGAATAAAATTACATTTACGTTTTTCCTCATATATATTTAGAATACGACAGGTTTCAGCACACATCGGCCATGATCAGGTTATGATGGCCGATCTGAAACTAGAAGTAATCTACATACATGAAAAGAAAAACGTAATTAAATTTTATTCTTACATATCCTGATACAAACTCAATTCCAAGTTTTCCCACGATAACTATCGGGTCTTTCACGTTTCGTTAGCGTATTTTATTCTTCCGTACTTTATTTGGAGGGAATGGGAAATAGGGGAATTATTATTTATGGGAAATACTTCAAATCCCTTTGACTTTATCATCCGTATAGAATGCATCTCAAAGACTATCCTAATTTGACGGTCGTTTAAAACGGGTACTGGACTAGAAGATGAAAATGGCTGATGAAATTGATGCCGACGAAGATTATTGCGGAGCCGACGATCTCAGGATAACAAGGGCATCATTGCAAATTGGATTCCTTTCCCCCTTCCTCACCTCATTTATTTCACACCGTCTCGTTCGTCAAGGGAAAGACGGAATGACCCGAGGGTGTCTCCAGGGATGAGGAGGAATCGCACCTGGAGACCCTTCCAAGGAAAGAGGAGAAGGGGTCGGTATCAAAAAAATTTCGGGCCTTGGACTTTTGCGCGAGTGGATGACAAATTCCTAAGATGAAGGAGAAAAAAGGTTTCACACAGTTGGACATCAAATCTTGAAGACCTTAATCTGTAACATCAAGATCCTTAGCACATCCTTGCGCAGCACATTCTTGATAATATAATATTGAAGCAAGATAACGAACACCCAATAATAATCAACGACGAAAGAATTAATGAATGTCAAAATTTTGTGAGAAACCTATTTATTTCGTTTAGCGTATGACTAACGACAAATTCTGGATCTGTCTGTAAATTATTCAGCCAGAAGGCCGGTTGGGACCCTCTACCATTTGCTACGTAGAGTTAAGAGGGAAATAAAGCTTACTAGGCAAAATGAGGAGTGTGGTAGTTTGCCATTGCTTTCCTCTTTAAGGCAGAACGTCCTAAGCAGAACAAGTCAAGTAAGTGAAGCAGAATAACTCTAAGAAAGTTCTCGATAAAAATACACCCAAAATGGTTCAGTAGTAAGTATGCACTTAACATAGATATATTAACCAGAACATAATAAATGAGTGAAAAAGAATAGTATATGTAAAATAGAGGCATTAATTTAATTCTTTCATTAATAATTTTACTAAAACGTTGAACAAAATATACATGAGTCATAAGCAAATATTTAAAAGTGTACAGCCACCTATTGCACACCCTGGGTTCCAGATGGCCAAGTGGACTTTCGATTACCGTAAAACCAGTCTCGAGTTCGATTACCGATGGGAGCCTTACGTGCGAAATGTCCTCGGCTGTCGAACAGCTTTTTGTAAACACAACCACTACATATTGTGCAGGCTTCCACAGCCAGAAAATTTAGTAGAATGTGATCCAACATGAACAACTAAAAACGTATTGTACTCTGTTCGTTCTTTACGACAAGTAAATAAGTCTGAATTAAGTCTCATTTAGCGAAATATATCTAGATTTGGATCATTAACGCAGCACTTAAGATACGTCCTACACATTAAATTATCGGTCAATAAATTTCTATAGCTACAAACAGCTTTATGAAACAATAATCATTGGACAACTTCGGAAAGAAAACTTGTAACGAGATGTGTTGAAAGAAGCAGTGGAAGGGCAAACAAAAAGCAGAAAGATGAGGGACGATCTGAAAGAAGGAAGAGAGAGAAACTTGAACTGACAAGAAAGAGATAGAGGCGACAACCCAAAGCAAGGAAAGGCACAAGATGGTGGATAGCTTAATGGTGGATTACTTAATTTACGGGTTTTAACAGCAATAGCAACACCAGCTTTACAAAATTCGTGTAATTTCATTAATTCTGCAACCTGTTTTAATAAATTGTTTCTATTTTGTAATGTTTTCGTGAATGATTGTTAAAGAGTTTCAACCGTTGTTAACTTGGTGGGATCGATGGCAGTTGAACATATGGAAGAGTCGACGATTTTGAAAGTTTGACAAACGCAGCATGAAATCGTTCCTTGGACATTTATATAGGTATTAATTACGATTAATAATCAGCATTTGCAATCACTAACACTAAAAATATTCGTTTTCAGCCTGATTTAAACAGATTTCTTCAGATATCGTGTTGACACTTAATGATTCCAGAGAAATTTCGTACGCAATTTTTCTAGAGCTGTTCTTTCTTAATTAGCTAGTGATTCTATTTTAGGCATGAAGAAATATGACCCACAATTCAAACAAAGTAACACGAAGAAGGCTACCAAGCACTCAGCGGTATCAGGATGCACATCGATTTTTCGAACTATAACAATAAACAAATAACAAATTTCACTAAGAGAGTAACAGTATCATATTTGGAGATACCACTTAAAAATTCTCTTTAGTCCCGAGATTTCCGCTTTCAACCCGAAATTTTTCAAGTCCTTTGGGCTGATTTCATTGTCCTTTCACAGTGAATATAGGATTGTATATTGTGTACAGTAATTCTGACTTTGTTTTCGATCCTTGCTATTAAATTTTGATTCTCCAAATAAATATTAATTTTAACCCGGAGATTTTGGGTCAAACTCGGAAAGGTGACAGTTCCAAGTACTGAGACTCAGATTGAATACTAGGTTGTAACTAACATTTCGGAATAATCAGATATGTAAATAACAAAATAAGGTTCTGGTTAAAACTAAATATAACTACCAATGCATAAACCAATTTATTGTAGTAAATACAGAGCGAAGTTATTCATTGTTTATGGAGAATATATCTTTAGTATTACGCATACTCAACTTTTTCGAACTGACGCAAAACCCCCGCTAGCGAGAATAAATGGAAAAACTACGTACGATGTAAACTGTGGGCAAATCAACAGTTATTTGAAAATGATTTTATTACACGAGGGAAATTGCATTCGTCGGCTTTTCCGTCGTAGCTCCCCAGGCGGCAAAAACACAGCGCGAAATCAAATCAACGACGCCATGGTGACGCAGTCTCGCAAGGAAGCGGGTGGCGTTGTTCATTTTTTATGGATGAACCGCTCGCCAGCCGCGGATTCATTGGCGAGTCGCCGGTGACAGAGAAAATGAAGCGTCAGAACGTCACAAAACAGCGTTAAGTATTGGAAAAGACAACGTTGAGGTCGGAATTCGCACTAAAGCTGCAGAATGCGGGGGTTGGCACATTGCGAGCCTCGGTGTTATTATGCAATACGGAAGAATACCCTCAATACGCCTGCTCTTGAAACTTCGCTTTACATATGGAGAGGCGATCTTGCTCAAGAATAGTTTCGTGCCCTTGGTTTTCTAATATGCTTATTTCAAATTCATCGATACGATGGTTTTGACCTCGCCTTGTGGCGTGAAAAAGGAGACCCGGAGTGCGGGCAAAGCGCACGTCCAATTCCATCCTGAGAAAAATTGACGGCAACCGCGAGGGATGAAGTCCTTCGAAAATTATATCACATGAAAGTCATGCCTAAATTATAGATAAGCAATTTTGAATATATCTGTCCTAAAAAGACGGTGATATCAAATCAAAACGTATTACTCTGCGGAGTAGAGCCAACGAGAAAAAATTTTTATTACGACTTACTTAGAGATTAACTAAAAACAAAAGTTTTAATCGCTTCCATTATCTGAAGAATAGAAAAAAGTATAAATAAAAACTCATTAATGCAAGACTGTCTAGAGAAACTAATTCGATTATATGGAGGAGAACAAGGAAGGATACGGATAGAAACATCCTCTGCAAGTAAAAGAATCCATGAGTCAATATTGAATTCACGAAGAAGATATGACATGGAAAATATCATACACCATAACTATGAAACTATGAGAGAATAACGATAGAATAAGATGAATCATTTAATATGGAAATTTCAATTGCATAGACAAAACTTCAAGTATAAATCAAAAAGAATGGGACAGTTGGCAGGCAATGAAAAACATGGCTGGAGAATTGTTAAAGGCTAAGAAACAAAAAGGGTAATGCTTGGATACAAAGAGGTTATTTAATATTCATGAATTAGAAAATATTTCAAATTTAGCCATATAAATCATTTAAATGTAAATGATCGTTGATGACTTTGAAAATACAATGTTTATAAGGGGTTTGATGTTCAAAAATATGGGAAAGAAATCTGTTAAATTAAATTAAACTATCTTCCTTATAAATCTTACCGTAACAGAATCAATCCTCTTGTGTTTTCTGGTTCAGACTTATTACAACCTGATCACAGTACTATCTTCAAACCCTGTACGGTAGAAAAAAGAAGATCTTTCAGTTTGCAGATATTTTTCAGTTAATGGAGAAATTCGGCATTGACATAATTACCTTGGGGTTTTGCTGCCTCCATGAATTTATCCTGATGACGGCGATATTGTTTAAGCACCAGCTTATTTTGGGAAAATTGTTATACGGTTATAATGGTAATGTTACAGTGATGTTAATATTAACTGAATTCATCACACAAAGGAAACATGACCATGTATTGTTTTTCTTACTCTTCCTAGATTTACATAATACTGTGGGTATGTTTCCGTCATGTGATAAACAATATCATTTAACGCGAGTGTAAACCCTCTACATTTCCTAACTGAATTCGCGCCTGGCAATGTTGAATAGTTTATTTTAATCTAAAATTATAAGGTATAGTTGTCACGTCTTGAAGTGATCACCGAATTATAACGATTACATAAAAGCTATAACACGTACCACATGACTTAGAGATAAATTACCTTTCAATGCTAAGATTAAAGGTAGGACAAGGTTTATTTTGAGAGTCCAAAGATGTTGTGAATTGATAGAAAATTAAGATCGACAAAATATATATAACAAGAAGAAACAAAAGAGTGCTGCTCATCGACAAAGAGTTTCTATGTATATAACGAAAGGCAATAAGTAAAATAAAGACAAAATGCAGGAAGAAACTGTAAGCAAGATGAGGTTTTCAGACAATAAAGCGATGCTCGCTGAAGAGATGTCACGCTTGAAAAGAGTTCTGTCCCCTTACAAAAGGGCGTATAATGTAAAAATAAATACAAGTAAAATCAGTGCTGACGGAGATAAAAAAGATAATTTCCAGGTAAAATAAGGTACTGACACGAAAGAGTAGAAGAATTCTGCTACTTAGTACCGAAAAATAAGTAATAAGAAGTACTAAAGGAGATGTGCCAAGAAGAAAATCCCGAGCGAAGAGGGCACTGCAAGAGAGAAACAAAGGTTGAAAGCCAACTATGTAAGCTTGAATGTGGCTTCATAAAAACTTAAGCATGGAATTTCTTTCAATAGGGCTCTTCAATATTGAGTGAAACAGCAACAGAGAATAGAATATTAGAACCAATATTGACGTGGTCCAACAGAAGAGTGGTGAAATGGATGGGGCGAAAAACAAATGAGTGGCATCCTCTAAGGGTGAAGGAAGGATAACGTCTAAGAAAAACTTAATCGGAGAGACAAGGAAGATTAATAGGGCACACACTGATGCACATAGTACCTGGAGGTAGAATTGGAAGTAATAGAGGAATTACATTGGGAGACCAAGGTTGAGTTGACAAAAAAAGGTAATGTTTTTATTGGAAATCAGGAGGGAATTAAGCTGTTGGAAAGAAATATGATGACATAAAAAGTTGCAACTAGCCAATCCTCGAATTTAACCCCTGGTGAGAAGATAAAATGGATATCTATCCAGAAAATAGGTAAAACAATAAATTTTATCCAATAAAATTCTGTTCAGCATGTGATACGATGATACGTGTATTTACCTGTCAATAATTGATGTTTAAATTAACAAAAATTCTATGCAAGTAATCAAATAAAGACAATGTAAAAAGGATGCTTCCAGAGAAAAAGAATTTTATTATGCAGCAACCTGGACAGAAGTTAAGAAGAACTAATAATATGTTTTGTATGAAGTGTCACGATGTATAGCTGCAAAAGATAGAGAAGAGAAAAGAGACGATTGAGTAGGAGTAGGATTGAGGAATTCGAAATGTAGACATGAAGAAGGTTGGAGATGATAGTACGTTGGGCAGACAAATTAAGAAATTAAGAGGAACTGGACAGTATTAGAGAGGTGAGAGAACTTCTAAACGCATATGTTAAGAGGACTTCTAGGACATATGTTAAGAGGAAATGAAATGATTACAGCAGCTTTGGAAAGATCAATAGAAGGGTAAAAGAGAAGAGGAAGGCTAAAAATGAGACGAAGTAAAAGGAAATGGAGAATATAAAAGAAACCAAGGAACAGGTCTGGTACAGAGACGAATGGAGATAACTACTGTGAATGGGACCTGCCACCAGGCAGAATATCACGTGATAATGACGATAATCAAACGCTTATCATTTTGATTTCTGGACTGAACTATCGCGAGTGACGACTATAAAAAGTGACAACTATAGTGGTATTAGTAAATTAGGTTAGTGTATAGAGTCGTCTCCCTACCTTTTGTACGAGACAACGCAGCAGCAATCATCCCTCCGGTGGGAGAGCCATCTGCGTCGATTTATCACTTACCTTTCGGTTAATTACTCCATCGGCGAATGATTCCTCCAACGTTTCCTACGCCGATAGAACTTTCTCCTCAGCATCCGGTATCCTCTCGCCTTTCCCTTGATGGCTATTCCGATGAACATGGAAGAAAACTGATAGCTCCTGAAGAAGGAAAGTCTAGATTTAGTTTCAAATAGATGAAGTTATTAATGAATACAAAAAAATATTATCGGAGAAATGGTTAAGCTACACCAGTCTTGGATTCAAATTTCAGTATGGGAAGAAATATCTGAGTTTGTCTGGATTCATCCTAAAACAGGTTTCCTTAATCTAAACTTCGCTTTTATTAAGTCTAGATTTTCTTCATTAATTCATTTTATCGTAGCTACCAGCAGGGATTTTTAACTCTCGTTGTCTTTAACGTAAATAATCCAAATTTAAGTTGGTGGATGTACCCTATGTGATGTAGTCAGATCATTTCTTTGCGATACATACAAACGGAAAATATATGAGACTGGGATGGCCCGACCGTTTACGTTTGCTTGTTTATGTTAACGCGCGCATCCACTCAAACATTCGTTAGCCGAACCCGAAAAATAGCAAATAAATCTTCGTTAGCCAAGGTATCACTGTATCTTATCTAGGTAAATATTTTAATATATTTTCACTTGCTATCTACTAATTGGGCTTTCCTAGAACTCCTTAATGTATCTAAGACGCTTAAATTCCCCAAATTAACTTATCAAAGAGAAATTATTCATCCACGATTCTGCATTTATCATTTCGACATGAGATGTTTCGACTTAACTGAATTTTGAATTGACATTACATACAACAAATGGCACTTCTTTACTTTACTAAGTAAAGAAGTACCAAACCATTCGATTCTTTCCGCGATATCCTTCTCAAAGGAGCTTAATTTTCGATTATTTCCTGATAAAAATACCTCATAACTTCTCAACCTTCATAGTCGATAACATGGGCATCCTGCGCAGAGTGGCATAATTGAATCGAGGTAGAAAGAAATTGATTTTTAATCACCTCTTAATTTGTCCAGTAATGAGGAAGTTGATCATACGTTGCAATCACAGAGAATCGCTCATACATGCAAAGGAAAAATCCTTTCTTTTCAACCGTGTGATACTTTGACTTATTCTAAGCTTGCGTCAATAGTTCCTGTAGTAATTCTTACTTCGCTTCGTTTACTTTTAAAAATAAATTAGAACACTCAATTCGTTTTATCGGTTATTCTTAGAGCTCAAGAGAAATATTCATAGATTAAATGGACAATCATGAGGTCGCACAGGAGGTCCTGGAAATATTCCTTGATTTAGAATCTAAGCTTTAAGATATCAAAATTATTTATCCTATGCTTAAGAATCTTTGACATATTAAAATGTTCGCTAAAATGAAGGTACATGTTCCTCAAACGTAATAAGGCCTATGTTCACCTCTTTATTCCAATATACTTATCACTTCATTTAAGATCTACTAATAGGACTACTATAAATTATCATTATACAGTTTTCAGACTATTTGAAATTTAAATCTTAAAGAAGTGAATTATCGCTGACTTTCACCGCTAATTGTATATCATATGAATCTAGTTATTTTAAAATACATTAGTTTCCTGAAACTTGAAAAGGTTTCAAATCCTGAAGCGTTAATTTAATCAATAGCTATCGTTGTTTATATTAGAAAACATAAGGTCCATTCTTAAGAAAATCATAAATTTTGCGTATTCAAGTTACATCTTCAAACTTTGCTAAGAATCTGAAACATTTTCCTTGACATCCCCAAAGTAGTAACGCAAACAATAAAGGGCATTCAAGTTTTAACTCCATTTAAACAGCCAATATAACCTTTTTGATGATTTTATAATTAACATCATGCCCTTACATACAAAACGACTGCAAAAAAATAAAGTTAGTGGTCTGAAAAGGCTATCATAGTTGGCAGATATCTCTAAAGCATTCAAAGGGACGTTTCACAAAATTAGGGGATAAATCCCGAGCAAGAAGTCACGTACGAGCTGAAATAAGCGTCAAAATCCAATTATCTTCTTGCGAGTTATTCGAGTTAGCAGGGTGATATCCTTTCTATTCTTGTCAAAAATTTCCTTGGTTGCTTCGCCCACGAATAAGAAATCAAACTCTCCCCATCGCAGTCATTCATTTAAATTGCAAATGAACGTAGAACAAAATCGTTTAACGTCGATTTATGATTTTTTCGTTCGCTTTTTTGCCCGACAGAAGATCCGATTTATCATGGAATACCATTAGCAAGATTATTCATTCTCTCTATTTATAACCTGTAATCTATATGATTCATAAGACTCGTATAAATAAAATTAACAACTTTGATTCACCAAGAAATTTAAGAGGAAACTCAATAAAATACATTAATAAGTACGAGATCTTTTAGCAATCTAGTATTTAAATGTACATGTTAGAGGCATACATAAATTATGTTTCCAATCAGAATGCAGTTATCTTTTGACATTTAAATTGGGTTTGTACGTAAGTATGCTCACCTATAACTCAATAGTTTCCCGAATATTAAACTTACCAAAGGATGAAATGCCTATTCTCAGAAAATAATAGGTTACTTAATGGCCTTCGGTTCGATCGTAGACGAGTCATAACGTTCAAATAAGAACTGCAAGCAATGCTCAATTATGCCGCCTTAAGACTCTATTTCTCCAGCGTAATTACATTAGAAAAAATCTTTATGCACCTCTACAAAAAATTCATAAGACATTCATAAAATATTTCTATTTTATAGTCATTGTTAGATTCCGGATCCAAATACTGCAATCTCTGTAACGATATCCCTAAATTTTTACAAAAATTCATCATTGTCATACGCGGAAAATTGACAGGAAATCCCGCTTCTAAAGTCGAGATTAAGCTTACTCTATCGTCGTTTCTATAATTCTATTGAAAAATATCCCGATGGGGAATGAAAGGTAGTAGATTAGGGACCCTTACTCTGTGCGATTTTATAATTACAATCATCCACCATGAAACAAAAAAGACAAGTTCTAAATTTCCTTATTATTAATTATCCTAGGTTCTCAGATGATAAGCATATTCTACGTACCAGCTAGATAAAATTTGATAACAGCGAATCGGGTTTGCTTAATGAAAATAATAAAAAGTTTTTATTTGGGCGAGATTGAGGCTAAAAGTCTCTTCTACTATCTACCCCAACGTCATTTTCCATACAGTTATTCCGTAGTTATTATTTCTATTTAATTTTAGTTGCTACTCTCAGTAGGTTTCGCAGGTTTATCACACCCCCATTCACGTGAGTGTTTTTCTGCATGGTTTTAATATTTTCCTAAGTGCAGACTTAGGTTGTTTTAAAACCCACATAATAGTTCCTTCATTTATTGCTTTTCTTTAGTTCAACTCCTCTTTCTTTCTATCTGTAATGACTAAGGGTTAGATGTAAGAAAAGTTATTAGTCTCAATCTCGCCCGTGAATAAAGACTTGTTATTATTATTATAATTATTAGTTTATGAAGATAGTAGAAAAGAAAAATGAGTAGGAAAATATGGATAAAAAACCTAAGAGATTCTTGGGTGAATTCTTAGGAAAAAATTATCCACTGCAGGAAAACACCAACTAGGAAAGGGGTCCACTCAATAAGAGACTTTACGAGAAATTAAGGTCTTGATTAATAATTAGCTTTATACTGAAATTCAAGGGGCTATAAAGCGAATACCACATAATACAATGAACGTAGCTAAGACAAACGACAATGTTACAAGATTTTTTGCATTTTTCTTCCCCGCAGTGAATTAGCGGACAATTCTACTAGTTTATAAAATATGCAAAGCTAGAGGCATCCATATAGATACGAATTTAAATATATTACATTATTTGAATATGCAGAGTAGCCTGTTTCGATAAAAGGAGAATCTTGTTTTCTCTTCTCTTGACCCGCAAATTTTTGATAGATTTTCGAAAGATGAAGTATTCCCTAGGAGATTTCCTTGATAACCAAAGGCAACCCGTATCTTAAAGATGTTTTCGTCGCTATATTGCCATTATATTGCGAATCCTGTGCAATTGGGATGTCGAGTTTGCTTTATAAAAAATAACTTATTGAAACTGATGAAGGGAAAAAGGTCGATGATGCATAGAAAACTACAATTGGAAATGAGAAGTATAGTTACGACATGAATTTATGTAAAATCTCTCATACCCGCTACTATTTTTTGTTTTAAATCTTATTTTATCTTCCTCTATATTCAAAACCACCACGGATATGTCAATCGCCGTACTGACGTTTCTCACGGGAATTGGAAGCGAGACGTCGGAATTTAACCCTCACACATTCTGTAAATTTGAGAGAAATTACAGTGGGAGTGGAGGGAGAAAGAGATAATCAATAAGATGAGAAAGAAGGTAAAGAAGAATTTCTTCGTAAGATGAATCGAGAATGAGAGCGGATATAAATGCTGTGTGAAGAATAATAAAGAGGAGCAGGAGGGTAAACTCTGAAGTGTTCGCACGGAGGGAAACTTGATAAATGAGTCGTGATAATAGTATAAGGGTGGAGGGATAAGGGCATAGGGTGAAATGAGTAGCTAAATATGAAGAAGGAATTGAGCAAGGAGGAATTGAGCAAGAAGGAAAGGAAAAAGAAGGGAAGAAAGAGATAAGAAAACTTAAGAAAATATATTGTAACAATAATCTACTGTACCCCTCTATAAATGTTCCTCGGATGAGATTTTTACTCTACATCCCCATAAGAGTGGGAAACAACATCACATGCCCAAATATTGATTTAAGGTAACCTCACATAAACAAAATGACAAATAATAAACAAATTCATACATTCGATCCAATTCATGCCTGCAAAAAATGATGACACAAACTATGGTCATCCAGGCATACTGATTCTGTCACATTTACAGTGATGAAAAAGAATTCTTTTTATATACTTGGATAAATGAGGAATATTAAAGGACAACATGACCGTAGAAATAGATCGGTGACGAAGAAATAAGGAATGGATTCTTTGTGGACTTCCAATAAAATATATATTTTTAAGTTTATTTTTATGAAACATTATTTCTATTTGTTATTTTATGTATTGATGAGTCTTTTGCTTTTCAGATGTGATTTAACCTGCCTTTTCCTTAAAACTTAATTAACTGTCATTGGGTTTCGCAGGTTTTTCACACAACACATTTTGTGGGTGTTTTCCTGCTATGGTCTATATTCCCTAACTGCAAACTTAGATTATTAAACTCGCAATTAGTTTTCTTCTGTTCGCTTTTTTCTCTCTTTTAAATTTCATACGGCAATTGGCTCTATTTAAGATGAGACTTGGTATTCTAAAATTCACCCTAATAAAGCCGTATTATTATTATTAATATAAAAGTGACAAATCTTATAAATTAAGTCAATGTATGTATGTTATTGAAATGTATATACGTAAATTACTTTATATAAAAATACTTTAATGGACATATATTTGTTCATATTTCACACCAATCCCTTTCAGAGAAATCAGGGTAAGCCTCCTTAATTTACGATGTTCTCCCATGCTTCCATATACGTACTTCTTTCCCTACAAAACACATATGCTAATGTTTTTATAACTAGATCTCAGGCATTATTATTCATACGTAACAACAGCCTTCAAATATCGCCTAGCTCGTTTTTTATCTGCAATGACAGCAGGACGTTTCTTTATTACAAATTTGAATATTATTCAATTATTCACAAACATTTTACCTGAAATTATCATACCACATATGTTGACTTTAGTAGTGCATATTTTCGTTTATTTCCCACCTTTTATAAATAATGGTTGTTGTCAATCTCCTATATATAATCGATATTCATTTCGACTACTTCCATATACTGACTTTTACAAACTACAAAAGTGATTTTATAGAGGTTTGAATCAACAACGAACTCAAGCAACAAATTATTTCACCGACTCTTAATACTTCTTTCTAACACAGATAGATTTTACCTTTTCCGTAAAAATTTTGTGCGCGAGTAAATGCGGTATATCCTTGCCAAAAAGAAATTAAATTATTCGAAACAATTTAATAATTAACACTTATCAAATTAGTCTGTGTCTAATTGCTTATAAATGCTCCCGAATACAATATCGGATTAGCAATTCATCCGCTCAGACTCCCGAGCTGGGAGAAGCCGGTTATCTCAAGTTCGCTGTACATAACAAACTTGAAGAAGTGAAGGAAAGGAGAAGGTAAGTAAAGAGATGGAGGAGAAGTAATGTAAGAGAACCCCTCCGGACTCCGTACCCCTACTTTGGCAACTCTTCCAAGATTGCTACACAGGAATCCTATTAACAGATTAGGGCGATAGGAATTTGGGTTCTCCTCCATCGTCATACTCCTCCATCTCCCTACTTCGCGACACTTCCCTCGAACCCTCCCCTTGCCTCCGTACCCTTATGATCCAAAACTGTTTCCCCCAAGCTAGAGGTTACTGCAGAGTAAATACTCCACTAGTTGCCACTTCCATATATTCCGAACCGTAATGGACGTTGACCGCGCATGATTTTCCCGCGACCATTAGGAGGATACTTCATAGAATATTCATGCCGAGTGCCTGTTGTCTAGCCTGAATCCTCATCGATGGAATAAAGGCAGGCACGTCCGAGATAAAACAAACACGATATCTGTTCAGCCATAACCAGTTGCACATTCAATAATGAAACGCTGGTATTATCAGAATTTTCGTGCCCAAAATGGCCGTATTCGATAGCAGGAAGAACACGAACTATTGAATCGCCGTCGGTCCCATCATTCCGATTTGTTTTCAAAGTTAGAAATGTCTAAACAATCGAACTATTAGTTACATCTCCTCATTAAATAGACAGGTTTCAATAAATATCCTACCTTCTCAAACTAAAACACCTCGGATAAATCACATTATACAGTTACGACGAACGGAAATAGAATTTTACATTTAAAAGTGTTAACTCCAACTAAGCTCTTCGTTTAGAGAACTTCGGAAGAGAAGAATAACCTGTTTTTCTTCTCTCTCGAAGATGGCAACATAGTTGCCGAAATACGTACTGAGAACAATACTTGCAAAGCGCGACCGCTGAGAACCCCGACCTCTGCTGGTGGGAATTCTTCAACGGTTAGTTTGCTTCCAAACAACGGCTATGAGGAGCTTTTATCGAAGTCTAAACTCTTCAATTAAAAATATTAACTTCAATTTAAAGCAACTTCGAAAAAATTAATTAAAGAAGATGAACTAACGATTGAGTGATATAATGAATATAACGGAAATAGTAATTAAGATGAACTAACATTTTAATTTATACACTACCAAAATACAAGAACATATAGGACACTTTTCACAGGACATCAGCGATGCGACAGTCACAGTGTTCAAATTTGCATGCTGCCGATTCTTATGGCTGAATTTTGTAAGCGTCGAATTCAAGATTCTACAGGAAAAATCTTTACCGGTTACGTTACAGAAGTATGTCTGCTAATATATCTCGATTCTGAATCCTCTATCATCCTGGAAAGTACTCAAAATGAATTTCTAAAAATCCGCAAAATGCATTCTTACGGGAAAAAAATCGGGAAATCGGGGTCCTCTAGAATCAAACCGATGATACGTAGAAGTGACATTTCATCTTTCATGGTGGTTCCCCGTTGGTGTTGGTGTATACGACATGGGTCAAGTCAACGACGATCGTGGTTTAGGCAAAATTTGTATCCAATGCAAAGCTGAGAATCGTCTACTTGTATGTATAACTGATAGAGTTCCGACCTAACATGTATCTTAATAAATGTTAACGGATAATGTAAATAATGACTGAAATTTAATGATGACAAAGCATTCGATTTGTTAAAAAATGGTAGAAAATACTTTGCTACATGGAAAATTTCGCGATATGTATGGTAATTGCCGTGTATGGCGCGGTTGCTTAACTCGAGTTCCCAAATGCGTAAACAATGTTGCATAAACAAAGGCCAAGTGTTTGTTATTCTAGCGCAAGGAACCTACCCTGGAAGCCTCCATGGAATCCGTGACCCACAAACCTAGTATGTCCCTTGCAAGACTAGGTAAAAATATGCACGTGCAAATAAGTGAAGCATTAAATGTCCTCGCTTCAAATCAAAAAAGAAAATTTTAAACCTGACCACATTATTTAGCCTTAATTAAGCTGAACTATTTTCCACAGCGTACCACACGGTCCATTCATACAGAATCAACGAAAATGCAATTACAGCTATGTATAAACTTTGCAAATTACGGACAATAAATTCTTTACGTCAAAATTAATTCAATTTTAAAAGATAGACAAGATTTAGTAACTTGGCTAAAAACTGGATTGTTTCAAGATTAATGAATACAAATTACTCGAACTCTAAAGCTATTCAAATATACCTCGATAAAGTTTTTGGTGCTGAAGCATATGAAACTATTTTTCACATGGAATTATTATGACTAAATTAACTTCATTTCTAAGGCAGTTATCTTTTAATGTATAATCGGAATATAAATCTCCTGCGTTATTGAAATTTTTCAAACTAAGAAACTTGACCAAAGTTCTTACAAACTTAAGCAAAGATGATAAATATAATTCTTTTACAACACAAGTGTCTGCTCAAACTCAATAGATTCCTTTAGATGTCAGCTCAGAATTCACATAACTAGTGCATTTACTATATAGTAGTAACAACCGGGGAGGACTACAAGACTAATTAAGTAACAGGAGAACGAAACTGAAAGTTAATGTAACAGAAGAATGAAACTTGGCTGGAGTGCCTCCCGAAGGAACATTCATACGTATTCTAGAGTCCGAGGTGCTGAGGAACGACAACTGTTGGGCATCATCAGTTCTCAATTAGGCGCCAAGAGGTGTGCAGAGATCTACTACTACATATACATAATTATTTACCCTCCAAGCCACCTTTATCGTGCGGCAGAGTGTACATGCAACATAACTAAATTTCCCTAACCAATTAGTTAGCAAAATAATTCTTGCAGCAACTTACTCTAGCATTTAGTTCCCTGATCTACGTAGGAGTATCAGAACAGCCTATTTATCAGAGAGGACGTATAGCATCGGCAATATCTAAGAACTTAGATTCCCTGAATAGATTGAGTAAATTAAGCTTTGAGTAAATAATTTTCTATCTTTTAAAGATTCCCATCCTGTGTCAGAGACGTTTTAACATCATCACGGGCCCCTGGGTAAACCAATATACTCGGACTCCTAGGACAACCATTCACAGAATTGAAATGTAAATGGTCAATAATATCAAACATATATTTAAAGTTGCCAAAAGCAAGTAAACGTAAAATAATAGTTTACAATATGAAAAAAATTAAAATATAATTTCGCTTACATATTATATCGAATAAATTAAAACGTCAAATAATTTTTCATTAATTGCAAGTCACTTGACAAACACAGATAAGCATGGGACGCCAGGCAAGTGCCCAGCGGACCCATGCGTTAAGACGGCAAGTTCCTGCGTCCTGCATCTGAGTAATGCTCACTGATTTGTCTTAGCAATTCTTTACAAAACGTATTGACTTTCGTTGTATCTTTTCTAATTCACGAATATGACACTTGACGACAGGATCCCTATTTCTCTTGGATTCTCTTGAAGAAACCGAGTTTCTTCATTAATGAAGAAGATCGAAGAACAGATGTAACAGAAACCCAATGAATTATCTAAAGGTAACCAGGCTAACCTCTTTCTATATCCATCTTTACAGCATCTCTTTCCTTCGAATAGTTGATCCCATGTATTCAATACTCCGACCTGCTTTCCTTCCCAGGCAGCATCCGAGAATCAAGACATCTCTCAGTCGACCAAAAGAGTGATTTCAATAGTGGGAGAGATAGTGAGATGAAGAGGAAGAGGTGATAGGGTCGTCTGATTGCTCATTCATTTATTCCCCCACAGAATCCGGCATCCGTGTCACCGCTCCATTCCGTCTCTCATTCCCATCCTTTTTTGCATCCCTCCCCCTGCTCTTCCTTCTGGACCATCCCTAAGCCGTCCCTTCTTCAGCTTCATCTATATTATACCCTGTAATTCACCAGGCGGTTGGGTGGCGGACACTGAAAATGACCCAAACAGTTCCTCTCCCTAACTAAACCACAGTAAAGCATTCCTTGATTTCCTTGGGAAATATTTGAATCCCTTCTCAGTCCTGTCTCATTTCAAAACTGTGCTTTCATTACTTCCCTGGTGGGTTTCCTAATTTATTCGTATTTTGCACAACCCCTGTGCCGGGTGATTCTGTTTAGATATGATGCGATTCAATCATCAAAAATCTTTTTCAATGACATTCGCTCCCTAGCCCCCTATTCGCCTGGGATTACAACTCTTCAATCTGATAAATATCAAAGGGCCTTGACGATAGTCAATTTCTTTAGTAAAATCAATTTTTAGGAATGAATATCATGTCATTTTATTAACTTGCATTACATTAATAAAGTAACTATAGAATAAGAAAGAGAATAATTATCTTTTTTCTTTTGAAGACCTTAATAATTATGTATGTAATATGATAAAATCTCTTTCTACCTATAAATTTTTCATCACCTTTTTGAATTTTCGTTATTTTGTACTTACGTAATAAGCACTTTAATCTTCTGCGCTATGTGATAACTAATTTAAGTTTATAAATTAATAGCCATTCATAAATAAAACAACTGTTGAATTTAACGATAATTGAAAATAACTTTTGCTATTCCCAAAATCTACCTTAATTTCAACCCAGCTTGCTTAAGTATAAATAATCTAAAAGAATCTATCGAACAACTTTTATCGATAAAATTCCCACCTACCGAAACATTTCATGTTTCGAACCCACGGTCAACTGTTTCTTCTAATATTAAACAGGTCCTACCAAACTCGTTTTATTCCATATCTAACATCCTCATCATCCCACTCATGTATGTCCCTCACTATTTATGCCTCAAAGCCAATACTTGCAACCCTTTTACATAAAACGTTCACCTTTGATTGATTTGGATTAGCGATACGCATGTACTTTGATAGGAGATGTAGTTTTACGCCAGTTGTTCCCAGAAAACTCGATGTATGGTATAGATACTAGAGTGAAAGAGGCAATATCGTTTTTTCAGCCTCTTTTATTTGAAAGTTTCTAACTCTTTTTCAATTTGACATGAAAATTAATACGTCTTGTATTATTGTTTTTGTAGTTGCAAATTTAATTTAACTCTTTCTACAGGGGAGTGGCAAGGGTCTTTAAGTTACGTACCCCCCGAGAAAAATAAGTTTTTTACATATCACTCATAATTTCTATTCCAATCGAGTTTTCATCGTACTTGTCTCTATAAAAATTGGACATAGAAACGCCACTCAATCATGGCTTTTGATTTTACCGCCTCAATATTTCGGGCTACCTTCCTGCCCATGGATTTTGGACAATTTTGCGTTTGCTACGAAGCCCAACAGTTCCTGCTGTACCAGTTTTTGGGTAAGACTTATCTCAACGGAGGTGTTACATCAAATTTTTATCCCGAAGCAACCTTATTACATACAAAGCTTCGATGGACAATGTATGAAAATTTGTTCCCAATTAGAGATATTACAATATATTCTTTAGATGAGCATGTAAAAAGTATAGGATAGTAGTAGAGTAGAAATAATAGTGAAAGCTTAGCTCGTTAGCTTCGTTGCAATGACGCGAAAATAATTCTGTGCTCGTTGAGGATTCAAATCAATACCCGAAAATCATATCATTTTAAATTAATGGACCTCAACCTGTTGATCATGAGTAGATTAGTGTTCCTTTCTTCCTTGATGCTCTATAAAAGCTACGGATAAATGGCTCATAATCATCCAAATCTTTACGGATCCATCCCCTTTGAATCTCGGAAAATATACATCGTTTTATTTTACAATATGCGACTTACTTCTGCTAAACATTTTTTTTTATTTAAATTCATTCTAATTTGGTGTTTAAATTCTGCAATGATATTTATCGAGCAATATTATAAACTCTTTGTAGAATATAGTAAAGCTGTTTAACGGGATATTATAACTGTAGAAAAACTTTGAGTAATTGTGAAGTATTGAATGATCACGCAGAAGTAGATTTTAAATGTAGAAGGTAAATAAGTGTTCTAAAATGTCTCTCATCTAAATTAAAAACATACATATGTTTCTATACAGTAAGCGAAGCGACTAATATCCCTATCTCATCACACTGCTCATGGAATTATGTTGCAGAAATTTAATTAAAACTTATTTCAGTGACACTGCGTCAGCAATATCTGCTCAATCTTCTTTGAATGGATCACAAGACACCAGATAACGAAAAAACATCTTTGAAAGGAAATAAGAAATTCCTGTAAGCGAAAAACCATTATACAAGTTTTACGCATGGATTGATAACTCATGATTTCTAGGGTATATAGAAATGTGATATAAATTCAAACTTACATAATAGTAGAAATATTGATTGTAGTACATACTAGCGAAATGCAACTCAAAATATTGTTATAAAACAATAAATAAATAAAAACCAAAATTCTTTGAGTTTTAAAATTTTTCTCTTCAATTTCTTAGGGCTTATCTTCCATTTTTAAATATATACCCTAAGTGAAAAATTATATTGAGTAAGGGAAAAAAAATTCTGTCCTGATGTATGCAAGCAGTTTAAGAGCAGATAAGGAAAAATCTAACTTTTTTATTTGAAAATAAAAATAAACTATTTTATTTAAGGAAAACTGAAGTCTGAATGCTGCATATGCTTCCAGGCCCATGCCAAAATGTAGTGAAGGCTTGAAAAGCAATTACTTTCAATTTCCTACATCTAAGAACAATAAAACATTCTTCCTCGCTCAAGCAACGAGAACGAAACAGTCACAGACATATTCGTACAGGGACACATTTAGCGTATGTTTTCATATTCAAATATTCCATTACGGCCATAGAATAGCAAGGGTCCCTGGGAAAGCATTTACCATATCTCAAATCATCCTGTTTGATTACCAACCAGCCCAACGATACTTAATGCATCATTAATTCATAAGACCTTTCAAAAATCCATATCCGAGATCGACCAAACAGCCCCGCTGACCGTCAGGGGAGGCCATTTTCAAATTAACGATTCCCTAGCATCGTGTACACAGATTCTCCTAAACTTAAATCGGCGACCCGGAGACTAATCAGAGCGCTAACTTTCACTCTTTCACGTTCTTTTCCCTCTTGCTTCCTACCCATTTCTCCACTCCACCCTTTCCCCCTTCTCTCATCTCTATAGGCTCGCCGTCCCGACGCCAGACAACTCCGACGTCGCCAGCGCCGACCCAATTTACTCCGAGCAGAAAGGTCAACACGACGACGTCGGACAAATGAAAAGAGGCATGCGGCTTAACGGCGCCTCCGCCACCATCGTTCTCCGCCCCTCGCCTAAGGGAAACACCCTTCTGCGATGATTCCAACCCCACCTCCTGCGTCTCATAAAAATCCACCCTCGGTGTTTAATTATGTACAGGCGTTATCCTTTAATTGTAACTCCCGCAATTCCCTTCCTCTACTTCCAACGAGGTCTTCGAGTCTGTAGGACTTCGGTGGATTGTAGCGGCAACGTGAGCCCAACGTCAAAGCTGAAGGAAATTGAAAATTCTGTCGCGAGTTTTTTTTATTGCTGTAAACGATCCGAAAGAGACTGAATTCGGCTCTGATGTCGTTTTGTAAGAGTAAGGAAAGTGTCTGGGCTGTTGGTTGGTCTAAGTGTTGGTGCAGTCATGTTTCGAATTCAGTTTGAAAACTTCGAAATTTTCCTAGGCAGGACTAGACTGTACATTTATAACTGAACGAAAGAAGAAATGAAATGTACTCTGAAATTTAACAACTCCATTGACAACGATGATAGAAAAATTTTTTAATATCATGTGACGTTCGCTATTACGACGAATTTTCATTATTTACTGAATATTTTAAACAGAATTTACATTATGGTTGAATGTTCAACGAAACGCTTTTTTTTTAATGATGGTATCCGCTTTGTTGATAGAGAGGAGTACCCATAAATACCTTACAATTTTAAGCAACAGCTGTTTAAAAAGTAATTCACAAAATACTGTGAAATGTTATCAAATTTTGCATTTTCCATCCTTAACCAACATTCTATAGTTAAAATATAACGCATCCTGAATTAGCACGGGAAGTGTAACAACTACATCGATTCAATTACTTCAGAATCAGTTTCTAGTTTCAAAATGTTCTATTACGTACTAGGCTCATATAATCATAAAATCTGCACAAAATGTTTTAAATGAGGGGATATTTTTCTAATGCGAATGTTAACTTAAAATATACAAGCATATGACAGTCCAAACAGTAAATAATTTCATCTTTTTATTTCACATCCGAAAACTCTCAAGCCGTGGAAGGCATCGCCTCAACATTAACGCCAGAGGTCGCGTAAGTCCATTATTTTCTTTTTGTGAGATGTCATATAAGAAAATTCGCAGCCGGTGATTTGGTCCGCGACGATTTGGTCCGCTACAATTTGGTCCCGGGGTGATTTGGTGCTTCAATGATTTACCCGCGATACATTGGTTGTTAGGCAAGACTGAGATTTGTCATAATTAATTTTCATTGTTATCGCTTTATATAAAGCAGTAATTTTTTAGTTTTAACCCTTTTGTTAAACTAAAATTAAGTCTAAGCTAAAATTAGAAGTATGCACTACTGGAATCGGAGATTTAAATAGAGGAGAAAAGCAGTTATCCGGACTTAAAAGTATGGACAGTCTTGTTTATGTTTATTTTCGTCCTACGCAAATAATACGCATCTCGAGATAAATGAGTGGTGTTTCACAGATAAATATCGATGAGGTGAAATCGAAATAGATCACTAACATAAGTGATAAACTAGAAAAAGAGACTGCAAGTAAGGATAGAAATTTGCATTGACGAAATATGGTGCTAAAAGGTGCCTTTTCGGAATATACCATCCTTTTAATGAGTGCCTGGACACCTGCAACGGTGTCCTCAACTACTATTTCTTTCCTGTTATATTCGCTATTATGATCTTTTCTAGCATTTGATCAAATTGAATTAATCAAAGATACATATCGAAGAATTCTTCGGGTGAAAAGATCCCCAAGTCTCGGCCTTCGTTTCGTTTTCTGTAATATGGAAATCGCACTTAAGGCACCGTACATCCGAGAGCTAACTCACAAGCTCTCCAATTCTTTTCTTGCCGCACTTACCACAAAGCAACCTTTACTAAAACTTACTAGCAACGGTTAGCTATATTAACTGTTTTCAACAAATTCACGTCAAAGATAAGCAAACTTCGGCAGCTCTAAATGAGAATACAATTGCATCATAAATTGAAAGAAATTAACAGTGAAGAATACTTCTATTTTTAACTCTTATGGAAATCTTATGGAATATCACTCCTTTTCCCCTACAATAAACAAACTCGTTTTCTGAGGAATACATTTTTCCAATTGCGCACTTTTAAAGTCATTACAGCAATAATAGGTTTAGGATAGTTTTTTATTATTACAGTTTTGTTGTATTTCTAATCATACTTGAAACTGAAATTTGCAGTAGAATCCCAAAGAAGTGTATGTGTGTACTAAAGGATGGCTAGGAAAATAAATATCAACAAAAAGAGGGCTTTTTGAATAATGGCGCGTTAATTGTCTACTACAGACGGTCTCCATCCAAAGTTGCAAGCACAATTTTAATTGTGCCATTTTGAACTACTATCGAATCGTCACAAAAATTCTATTTCAAACAATTCCTATTAGTCGCTCGAAGTTTTGGGTAACATTACTTATTTGGTGATTCGTATATACCACGAGTCCCTTTTCTCGTTTATGTCTGGGCTATTTCAGGCAAATTCGTTCAGTTTGAATTTCGCCGTCGTACTGTCTTCAAGTCGTTGCTAGCTCATACTGATTTTAACTCGTATTAGCTGTGTGACGAGTTATTATATTTACAAAGAGTACGTATTCATATTTTCGTAACTGTTCGTAATCTTTTTTAAGGATAAATTTTATTTTCATAAAATTTGTCGTTGAAAGAGTTTTAATCCATCACATTCTTAAAATCTACATTGTTGAGTGAAAATATCTCATTTTCAAAAAACTTGGAACAATACCAATGTCTCTCAAGGAAAAAGGTAACAGTGATGGTAATGAAAGAAATAAGAAAGCCATCGATTGAGCTGCTAGGATCCGATTCTCCTGCGGCAGATAATATTGGTCTGGGCGGGGAAAGGCTGAGGGAATCTTTTTTACAGCGTGCTAGTTCTTTGCGAATATTCTAAGATTAATTTTGAGCTTATTTTGCATTTTCGTAAAAGTACGTACATACCTTTATTATCGCAAGGCCTCTATATGTATACTTATGTGCTATTTCCAAGTACATACTGAAACACTTCTAATCGTATAATTTTGAATGCCTTGTGCTTGGTTGTTAAGTTTTGAAATAAGACGGTCAGATGTATTGATAAATTAACTAAGAATACTTGCCGTGTTTGCCGGCGTCGAGGACGCTGTTTTTACCTAAAATATTTCTCTTAAAGTAACAGTGCGCCTTCGAAGCCGAAGGTAACGTAGGTAAAACGTTTCAATTAAATTTCAGTGAATTAAGTACTATAATGAATATGCTGTAACGACCGGACTCACTTCATTTAAATGAGGTGAAATTCGTATTCGTGGAAATTGATTCCTAGAACCGATGTTACTGATATGAATTACTTAAATAACCTCTTGCTTTTTATTACAAACAACTTTTTTCCAAAATTTTGTTTCCAGAAACGAATGCATCCGCGACGCAGGCAAATACGGTAAATGAGATGCTAAAATATAATCTTAAAATGCAATAGCAAACAATTTCAGTACTGAATAGAAGCGCCTCTAGTTCTTCCGGGTAGCATCCGAAATCAACCTCCACCTGAGAGTGGATCATGCTACACCAAGCAACATAGATTAGTTAGAGGTTTAAAAAACACTCCGTAAGCCGTATCCGAGGCGAAACTCGCGTTTAGAGACAAACTGGAAGCTCCGTATTCCGATTTCTGGGAAGTCCCAATGCGCATTTCAAAGACAATGCCTCCATTATCAAGGGCTCCTGGATAGGAAAAATCTCTCTCTAAAGGCGAGTTCCACTTGCCGACATACGACTTGCGGATTTTTTTAAGCCTCTGATTCATTAATAGCTGTGTTACAACTCAATTTCGTTTCAACATAGATTAGCTTAACTTACAACCAATTAGACACACGAACAGGTGCTCGGAATGTAACTCTTCGTAGGTCGGGTAGTGACTGTATTTATAGGATTACACGATAAGAGGTAAATCTTTATTTACCCGATAAGAATATAAAATGATAAATACTACGATAAAGGTAAAACAGTACCCCAAAAATGGTAAGTATATACTTTCCCATTAAAATACATTTTGGAACGACTGAGATTCTGTTGTGTGGTATCACGACCCCAGCGCTATGAGTGGTGTCATAGTGAAATTACGCACCTTGCATAACATTTCAAACTCTGTAACCTGTAACCCCTAAACCATCAACTGAATGCAGAGAACAATTGAATGACCTCGACAATCCAACTCCCTAAATTTAGATACTGTTAAAAATAAATTATTTGACGATTATAATGAAACAGGAAAACGGATTCAAAAAGCTTTCAGCTTCTAAAACATGAAGCACATAAAAGGTGAAAAAAATGGGATCCTATTTCAACGTATCTTCACAATTATTTGCTTACGCTGTCAAATGTTGTTATTGGACTATAATTCCGTCGCTAATAAACATTAATAACTAACAAGTACACAAAAGCCATTAAGTGTTGACAATTAAAGGTAAATTTCACTTCCATGTAAATAAAGTAATTACCTTCACAATTCCAAGTCAGATCTTCTAGCTGACGATTTCAATCCACAGTTATTTATCAGCCATTTACATAAAAATCTAGGTTAACCAGGTATACCTAAACTATGATAAAATTTATAATTATAAGATTAACTTATAGTAACAAGCCGGGAAACCGTCATCTAATTTACCAAATGAATTCAATATTGATAATGATAAAAAAATTCAACGCTAGAGAAACGAAATATTTACCGTAATTGTTTAAAATAGATATTTCAATAATGGAGAATGGAATATTCGCTAAAATACATACCTTTGTAAGAGAAATTGATGCACAAAACAGTAATAGTTTTTCAAATGTACGTACTTCCTAATCAAATGAAGATCTTGTTCTCAATTTCACAACCTTTAATCGATTAGGAAAATCAAATATAATGCATTTACTTTAACTTTGTATTAAATATTAAGTGCAATTTATTTTGCATTGGAATTTTGTTTAATGTAAGCAATATAAATAAAAATTTTATCAATATCGTATATACTTAGTCTATGACTTGGTATGGAATGATGTTTGGGATGAAGAAACTAATTGAAGTGAAACAAATCTAAATTTAACCCGATTATTTGATTAGATAACGTTTGTTTTTATCCTATAACACAACAGAGTACCAATCGAAACAATATAATATGCTTTTCCATAACGTAATGCAATATATGCGAGAGAATGTGAAAACATGTTTACCCGGAATTAAGCTGTTTGTACGTTGTATATTTTTCCATCGATGTCGGATCCGCATCTAGATATCTTTGTACCATTCTTCATAATTGGCATTCAATTTCCTAATTTTGATTATCAGGCGCTTCCGATAGCATTCTATTTAATATTTTAGAAAATCTACCATCTAAAATTTTATGCTCTTAAATAAATAAATAAAAATGCTCTTAAAATAGTTTTCGATGTAATTCTTTATTGTTCTTATACTTTTAAGGAAAAAATTTCTTCAAATTCGTCTATACAGAGATAAAAACATTGTAAACCACGTACCAAAAATTTATGGCATTACCAATAATTTGTCTACCACATTTTCTTGAAAATAATCTCAAAAACAAAATGAAATAAATAATTTTTTTGAACAATTCGTTATTTACGTAATTTTGCGTATATATCTTAAAATAGCCTTAAATTTCACCCAGTTCTCATACAACTTTCCGCTAGGAAATTCAAATATTCCATGATTTTCTTCATAATTTGAAATGCCACCAAGTCCCATGCTCAAAATTTAATATCCTCAAGAATTCAAGTAAAGGCTTGATAAATTTTTGGTACATACAAATCCATTCTCATTATTATTACACTTTCAATTACGGTTCCAGTATAAATTACTATCAAAGTACCTCAGGAAACATATCCTATGTACACAAACAGCTTGTCCTTCAAAAATTGACACAGTTGATCACAATTTACAATCATCACTTTTTTAAGGCATTTAGACACCACAAATGAAACACTTAAAGGTGAGAAAAGCTTAAAATAACAGTCCTTATTAGGAAAGAATAATAATTATTTACACAGAAACATAATGAAATCCTAAAATATAACAAAGGTTATTTTCACTACTTTGATATAGTTATATAATAAATATATAAGAAATCTGTGCTGAAAATAGAACACCATAGTAATCTTTACCAGTATCATACAAGGAATAAACCCATTATCTAGCTTTTCCCAGAAAAGTGGATGATAACAAGATAATTTTCTTCAGCACTAAGAATATTTCATAGTTATAAAGTTACTAATGGAGTAATGAATAAAGAAAAATATACTAAAGCATAAGTAATCTATACAGAGATTATGGCAAGGCTACTGACTTTAAATAAGCCCAATGACAGATTTAGTAATGAGAAAATATGGTGCATAATAACTAATCAAATATTGAATGTCAAAATAAGTTATTGGCTAATTTAATAGAACTGATAAGCAATGGAAAGAAATTACAAGAAAGCTTTAACAAGTGATCACTCAGTGCACAAGAAGAATAACTAAGACAGAACCATGCAAAGAAAACTACCAAGTAGCATCACTTATAACCTATATGTTGCAGCATCAAAGTAAACCTCGATAAATTATATCTATTGATATATAAGGTTTTAAGGGTTAAGAGTTTATGTTGCAGTAACTGATTGATGACAAAAATACTCAATTTTTCTATGGTATTTATTGACCATTTTTGTGAGTTAAGTTCATAACATCAAAGGACAACAAAGGCACATTATATCAAAGACATTTATACATTTTATAAGACTCTAATATGTACTCTATTAGTTACACACAAAAACCTTGAAAATGTTTATAAGGAACACTGATTGAATTAAAAGACTGTAAGATGAAATTTAATCAACAATGAACATGCAATGTAGTGAAAAGGGGGGTAAAGTGAGCAACAAGTAAGCAAGGATTTATTGTAGACAATCAACATCTAAATGTAATAGTAGTCAAACATTTAATACTGTTGCACTGAGTTATGGCTAGCTTTTCCAAAAATAGAAAATAAGTACTCTATTATATAATTACTACTTTAAATACAATACTATCCTTGATATGATTAGCAAAAATCAACAGAATTGCTAATGACAAATCTTTCCTGAGAAATTTTAAGGGTATAATCAACAGGGTAACAAATAACAATAAATATTCTGGAATTCAGATTATTAATATTCTGAAATATCTCAATAAAAACTAATTCAAGAAGCTGATGCATGTTCAACACTGAGAAACAAACATGCTGTCAGTTATAGTACAAGCATGAATTACAACGCCAATCTGTAAAATCTGAGAAAACCTAACATTTTTATATAAAAAATTATGCATCTATGTGTTCAACTATTTGATTGAGTAAGTAATCTGAATATAACATTCATATATGCTACAACATCGATATTTTTTCTATATTTAAACATCTTAAAACATCAATATTTAACAATTGACATCAAAACATTAATAAAAATACCAATGTAAAGAGTATTCAAAAGTGGTCCATCCATTTACACATTACATTCAGCCAAGTTAAAGTAGGTATGAGGCCGATTTCTATATACACCAAAAAGGCATTTTAGATTCTCAAGACAACAAATAGATCATAGGAAAATAACAGTCATATAAATGCATGTCTTGGAAAAGTGATTAAATATCAGATGTCATGAGTTAATTTGATAAAGCATCAAAATGGATAATCACAGATAAAACGAGCAATATGGAGCAGCATAATTCATGTAATTATTAGGAAATCAAGTTTTTAAAGGGAAAGCTTCAAGTTAAATCAAACTAAATTTGGCCTTCAAGACCAAATGTCCAACTTACAGTTACTCCCATCAGTTGAACTTTTCATGTTCTTTTTTAAAGGATACAAATTACTTTTCTGAAAAGGTTCTCACTGGGGAAAGTACTTTACATCGTTTAAAAATGTTAACCTCCCATCAGGATGATAAATTATTGTACATGGATGAATCATAAGTATTCGAAGATTTCATCTATTTCCTCTGCTATAAAGCAGAATTGAGTAAAGCTTCCACTTTTCTTATAAATGCAATTCTCTTTAAAATTTTTGGAACTAGAGATTGAGAATATTTTTATGGGAAGTTCACCAATAGACAAATCATACCCTAAAGCCATCAAATTTTTTCAAAGAATGTAAAATTGAAATTGAACAGTAAAATTGCACAGAAGATTTCAAACATTTTATAGTATGCTAGATCTGCATGTAATCTAGCTTTTTTCACATACATCAATACCTGTCTTCATCTTACACTTGACTGAAGGTGCAACAATTATTCAATTGTGTGAAATGCTCATAATGAACATAAAAAATTATAATAATTTTTTTACAATGTTTCCATGTCTATTGGACATAGATCATGGACACTAGACGAAGGTAGGGAAATTGAATTCCATATCTTCCCCAGTTCACTAAGTCATGTACACTTTCTACATACCAAAATGTTAAAATTACTTAAATTACAATATTTACAAAGTTTAGTACAACATCCTTTTAAACCAAGACTTTGAAAATTCAATATATTTCACAAACATTGCCAAATCTTTACTCAATCGTTATCTGGTCAGCATTTATGAGTACATTTTCGAAAATGATATAAATTGTACAGCATAGTATTCAAACTATATTTGTGGAGGAATGCTACCTCACATTAAAGTTTAGATCCTCCATTAAAATTTATCAGAAAAATATTGACACAGACTTTGCCAATGTGTTTCAATAATTCACTTTAAAGATCATAAAAAAGTATAGCGAAAGAAGAGAGTTTCCAAAACACATTTTAGGAGATAAAGAGGGGCACATAAGCTCAAAGACATATACTAACATAATTTTGACTTTCACAAGTTCAGTAATATACAATCTGAATGTTCTCAACTTTTCAGCCATGTTTGTCCATAAAAAATATAATGCTTTAGATGCTTTTTAACATTATTGCATGATTAAATGAATTAATACAAACAATCTTGATTTGGAAAAATATCTCAAGAATACAAAAGATAGAGAAGAAAGAACATTTTATCTACCACATTTCATTAACTATGGCAATGCAAGTATAAGGACCATTGTAAATGTTAATGTATACATCAAGAACACCACATTAGAGAAAGACAGTTTACACCAAGGGCAACTACTTCAAAATTGTTAGTTATCACAGAAAGATAATAATATGCATAATAAATTGATCACAAATTATTGTCCAACAAGCATAAGATTCTAAGCATATGTTAAATTTTTGACATAAAAGATTTGTTAGGATACAATACATAAATTATAAAGTAAATAGAAAATAAAAAATATCAGAATGGAAATGGGCCTTCACAATTAATTAAAAATTTTCTTATTAAAATTCTTTCATGAGATTCTCTCTATAAAATGCAAGTAAACTGAGAGACATATTTGCACTTCCAGGACTGAAATCAGGAATTGCAATCCATCTTTAAGAAGAATTCATACTTTCTCACATTAATTGTTTTCTTATTATTGAAATTTTTCCTTTCTAAATTGGTTGATTTCTTTTCCTTCTGCATTTTTTAAGCATTTTCCCAGTAATAACTTCCTTCCATAGGGGTTGAAGAGGAACTTTCAAATTCAAGAGATTTCACTCTATGGCAGCACACTTTCAGCAGAAATGACTTTCCAAGAGGCTATTCACCTACTTAAATCATCTTAAGATCCATGAAATACTGAATTAGATGCTCATTAGAATCACTTTATAGTATAGTGAGTGATTTATGTGTAATACACACTAATTTTAAATTACATTCTTCATAACTTAGTCCTACACATTTTCCATTCTTATCAATGTTGTCTGATGAGTAGTACTCAATATAGTAACATTTTTATAATAATCTTCCCATAATGAAAGGAAATAAGTTGGCATAATTTTCTTCGAGAATCAATATCCAGAATATGTACCTAATATTTTTGGTTGAATTCAATGGTGTTGGCCTTAACTTGGTGGTATTCCATAGCAAAAAGCAATTGCAAAGAATTCAATTTATTTATACAAAACCACAAATTTAAACATACGACCCGGGTTTCGGTGCGTCGCATCATCTTCAGGTACAAATACAAAGGTCACAAGCCAATATATAGTGGGAATAAAAGGGGGGAAAAAGGTATCAAGTATGGATTAGATGGAGAGAACCTCCTTCATTCCCACTCCAATGATAAGCCTTCGTCTTTTCAACCTGTCCCCTTTCCTTTTCCCCCCCTTTTATTCCCACTATATATTGGCTTGTGACCTTTGTATTTGTACCTGAAGATGGTGCGACGCATCGAAACCCGGGTCGTATGTTTAAATTTGTGGTTTTGTATAAATAAATTGAATTCTTTGCAATTTTTGGTTGAGTTTTAAAATGTGTTTCCCTAAATCAGTAGATCCTTCTTTCAAGTTTCACATTTTAACAGGAAAAAACACCTATCCTGTATCAAGTATGGATTAGATGGAGAGAACCCCCTTCATTCCCACTCCAATGATAAGCCTTCAATTTCATGAACTGCTTTGAGTTATTTAATATTGTTTATCTTTTGTCAGTCTCTAAGGACAAGGGATAATAATGTATTCCTCCTTAAAACTATACAATTGATATGCAACATAATCATAACTACATATAGGCCAGGATTTTTGTTGACTACCAAAGAAAAGCTTCTTCGACTATACCACATTCACTGAAATAACTTAGTCTTTCATGAAGAATTCATGGGTATTAAAACACAAAAATAACAACTTATATTGCTAGGTTTATAACACTCTTTCCATTAGAAATGCTCATAATGATTCATTGACCTTAATTATGAAAAGCAGAAACATTCAAATGAATTAGTCAAGTCTTCTCAGTCATGATTAGTTTATCCTTCTTTTATTAGGAATTGAAATTGTTTACGATTTTCCTTGGAAATTAAGCACTTCTTTTCACTCCTCAGAAAATGCAGCATGTCATCCAATGAAATATCTGTCAGCAAGTGTGACAGAAGGCATAAGTTATAAAAAGGCAGTGATCATAGATATAAAGGCAGTGAGATAAAAAATTCTCACAAATTATTATAAAGACAGCATGCTAAATGATGAAGTATCAAAAAAGGATACCAAAGTGACAATTTAATGATTGATTTGTTTTACATAATAATTATATCAATATTTTATATTAATAGTCTGTAGAAAAGGAATGTCTTTGATTTTCATGGAAGTTTGTGATGAATACAGTTTTCCATTTTTGGAGGGTAGTTTCTGACACAGATTTGCAAGTATCATAGCATTGATCTAACAATAGGACAGGAATTTTATGATACCTTCAGAGAACAAGTAACTTCTGGGGAGCAAATTTTGTACAGATTAGTTAGGCAACACATGGCCAATTGGCCTTAGCTTAGGCACCCTTAATTTAGATAGGTGTAGATTATGTAATAAGACAATCCATGTACCTGCTTGATTGGGATAATTATGACACAATAGTCATAAAATTGATAATGTAAGATAATTTCAGCTATTTACATAACAGGGTTAGCCAAAGCGTATCAAGACTATAATCATACACTCTTAATTGGCTAGAAGTTAATTGGTGGTACTATGACCATTCAGTTTTTGTAATATAATCATTCCAGCAGTGTTGCACTACAGAAAATTGCCATTTCTGTAATCATTTCAATTTATCAAAACTTTCCAATCACACCCTTTGATCTTTAATGAGTGATCCTTTGTTTACTAAAACTGACAATTCAAAAACTGAGTCAATATATCAGGAAGAAATGGGAATTACAAGATGACCATATCAAATTCAACCTGATCCAGACTCAGGACTTTAGGCCTTGATAAGAATATATTACAAACTTTCAAGATAGAATCAAGTACTAGACGTAAACATTATATGACCCATCACATCTTCAAAATCTCCTAGGAACATGTACGTTTCAATATCGATTCATCTTCATCAGAGCTTTGCTGATGATATCTTATATTGCCTTAATTTTATTGCTCAAGATATGTATGACTTCAGGAGGGGGTTGCATTGCAAAATGTTCTTTAATAAGACCAACCGACCTTTTCTGTCTTCAAAAGGGAAAATGACATGAAGGCATTTCTACTCCTGATTCTCCTTTCAGAATCAATGTCTATCGTACAGAAAGTTACTTTGTGAGGCCATTTTATGAGCTACACTGTTCATGTCATGTGCAAATTAGTGTACAATCAGAATGATAAATCTTCTAAACAGTTTCATTAAGATACTGAGTAGTATTTACGATTGTGGAAAGAATTTTTTTGACAAAATGTAAGCAAAAATATTGTTTTTTTTTTCTTTTAAAGAATAAAAAATTACTAAAAAGGAAATATAAAAAGATCAAGCTCAAACAAGTTGCTTCTGTAAATTTCACTGAAATAAGCAAAATATGTCAATAATACACATACTTAAAAGGATAGTTTGCAGGGTAATACATAATATAAAATTCAAGTTAAATTTATCTATCAGAATTTTTAGAAAAGTTTCAGGTTAGCATCATTTCAGTCTTATCTGCACCAATCCAAAATATTGGAGGTGCAAGCAGTTTCACATTCACAAAATTGACTTAAATCTCACTGACCCATTTCCATAATGAAAAGGAATACAATTACCAAATATAATAATGAAAAAGAAAATTTCTCTTAAGCCTAATGAAGTTTAAACTGAATGCCCAATAGGGAACGACTTCACAAGGTCCATTGGAAGTGGGAACACAATTGTGGAACTCTTCTCAGACGTTATGGAACTCAAAGTTTGCAAATACCGTAGCTAAAAACAGATTTATAATACATGGGATTAGTTGAGGAGATGAAATAAATTAAGACATAAAGTATGTAAAAATGCATACTATTTGTAAATATAATATATTGCATAAAACATGATGTTAGAGAACACTTATATAAGATGTGAACCATTTTTCTATAGAGGAACTCCTTAAGCCATAGTTGACAAACCAACACCATTTTACAGAATTCAATCTGGCCTTTTCTTAACTTCATAAATCATTACACTTTTATATTAATTTCTTTTTCAGTCTCAAAGATGAAGGTATGTGAAATTAAAATGGGAATTATTCCCCTGAAATTGATTTGGTGATTAATTTTCAAAAATACAAATTCAATTTGGGATTATTTAAAAGAGCAAACTAAGGTTTAGCCAGAAGGTTTAAAGTATGGCCTGATATATTTACAAAAGGTCTTCCAATGATAAAAGGCCCCCATCCCTGGCTTAAGTCATATATGCAGCCTGATAAATTGAACTGTCAAAATTACCATTTCTGTGAAAAACAAGAATGACTTGAGGAAATGACATCATAATTATCTACTCAGTAAATATCACCCCATGTACATCCCAACCATATTATATATAGTACTTAAGTTCTGAGGAGTTCATAGATATTTAAAATAATGATTATGGACAATAAAGGCCAGTAAGCCCTCTTTATCTTTTGATTGTAAACTCAGCCATATTGCAATTTCAAAAATGAAATTTAGAAGAAATTCCAATTTTTAAGATGAAAGATATTCTCAAAAATAAGAATTTGAAAAGAGTCCATCAGAAAGAATAATACCATCATCAGACCTCATTTTCATTTGTTTAATTGAAATATTAATATCTACAGCATAATCTTTCACTTATTTACAATTAACACTGTCAATAATCAGGGTAGCCACTCTTCATCTTATCTCCTATTCAAAAGAAATCTAAAGACCAGAACAGGCAGAAAAATAGCCCATTTAGGATCAAATCAAACTATAGCTAGAATACCCTAATACTAGTTGAGTTTCTTAGTCCATTTTTAATGCTAAATTTAAATTTAAATTTTTTTTCAGGGACAAACCACTATTATTCAACATTTAAAAAATGCTCTCTGGCTTACCTTCTTTCCGATCATTGATGACTAAATATGGTTATAATCCATTTGGATATCCCATACTGATAAGTAACTTAAGTGTTCTACCTTTCGGTAGGTCCATGTGTCCTAATATTCCCTATTCATAGCCTTTTCTTTCGTTACCTGGTAACTCACCCACTCCCCCTTTATGTCATCTAACATCTTTTGCCTCTGCCTTCCCCTCTGTCTCTTCCCCTGCATTCTACCCTCAATCACGCTCTTCAGCAATCCCTCTTCTCTCAATATTTGATCCACCCATTTCTTCTGTCTGCACTTAATTACTTCAATTAAAACCCTTTCCTCCCCAACCATTTCTAGGGCCTCTATGTTTGTTTTTAGTAAACATAAACTCCATAACCATCAAGAAGAAAGACTTACTGCTTATATATATTTTGCCCTCCACGAGAGCAACTTCAGAGCTTGAGAGACAAGTAACCAAAGGTCAAGATACTTTCATGGAGGGTGAAATGTACATAAGCAGTAAGTCTTTCTTCTTGATGGTTGTGGAGTTGATCTTTACTACTTATTAATACAACCATCAGTGGCCATTGACCATTTTTCATCCCATACTGAATGTGAAAAATAAAATTACTAATGTTAGGAGATGTAAATTATAGGAAATTTCTAATTAAATTAGAAACAATGGTCCTACGAAATCAAGAGAAGTGTCAAAAGAAAGGAAAATGATCATAGATTCTTATTTAAGTCATGAAATATTGATACAGAGCCGAACTTTTGAGGTTTTTGATAAAACACACGGAAATTTTGTAAAATATTTGGGAAATAAACAACCCATCCCTTTGACGACTAAGACCATTGTTGAATGTTGATTTCATGAATTATCCCATGTAAGTGCACGGGGATAATGTTCTTATAATTTTTATAAGAAATTTACATAAAGTAGGCTTTCATGACTTGAAAACAGTAGAATAAATATTTTAAATAATTTATATGATAAGAAATATATTGAGTTATTATGATCTTACGGCAGAATTTTTTTGTGCTTAGGAGGACCAGATATATATATGATAATAGATATATTTTTAAACTAAAGTCCCATCATGCTTGACGGGGGCGTTTACTAGTATATAAATAAGAAGCCTAAGTAAGAAGTCTTAGAAGTATAAGGTCTGCAATTGAGGAAGAATTTTTGACATAAAATCAATAGCACTATCAGTCTCAAAAGTCATTAGAATGTAAGTCTAACATTTAAGATTCAAATGAACAGGGAGTAAAAGTTATGACAGTGCCACACTTAAGAGACTAGTAATTTAGATTTCAGCACATTATTTACTGCAACTTACAAATATAATTAATGCTAAAAGAGATGAATTTTGTAGAGAAAGAATAGGGTATGGGTGGGCAGCCTTTATGAAAGTGCCAGAATCAGTTGTTTTAAGAAAAGGGGAATGTCAGGATATTCTAAGAATTACTAATAAACTGATTTATTGCTCATAAGTGATATCAATAGAGTGACTGTCCAGTAAATAATGCTTAAATTACAAACGTACTTTTAGCAGAGATGGACTGTAATATTTTGCATATGAAATATATTTACAAATTTAAACATTTTATTCTCAGTTATAATCTTCATGGCGATACTTTGAGATAGGCCTTGCAATATAAAAGATAAATTGAGCCTATGATAATTTAATTGAGTAGTTTACAGAGAATAAATGTTTATTGTTTTTTCTAAAATTGTTGTTTCCTTAAAAATTTTGATTTTAATAAATGTATTGAAAACATCCGAATCAAAAATTAATTTCCTTTACCACTACATTTTTTTTCAAATGTACGCAGACTTTCTCCACTTCCAACATTCTGGTTAAATTGGGAAAGCAGTGCTAAATCGCCTCATCTGGTGAAGCAAATTGGATATCTAAATCTTTTAATAAGTAATTGTGGAAAAGCTGAGTTTTCAATTTTCCTTTTGATAATACCTTAATAACTTACAATTTCAACCATTAATAGGAGTGAGGAGATACTACTTTAAACTGATATGGAATGAAACATTAATTGCTGAAAGATTAACCTTGTTTATCATGAGTTACCATAAAAAATATCTGAGGCCCATAGGGAAAAATAGGTAAAGCATACTACCTGCATTGCTCCAGGATTCCCAGCCATAGTATCAGATGCTTCTCTCAATGCTTTAGAAGCATCTGCTTCCCCTCGAGCTGCAATCAAGTGAGCACGAGCTTCTCTACTTGCCTCTGCCTCTGCAGCCATTGCACGTTGCAATGATGGTGGCAACCTTATATCTTTGCTAAATATTGGAAGAGAAAATTTTACAATAATGTAGGAAAATTTAAGACTTAAAGGTTTTAAAACTATAAAAATTCTATATCAGTTTGTATTAGAAGAACTTGAATTGCAACAGCTGTATCATAACTAGTTTACTTCAAACCGAAGAGTTCACTTTTGCCTTCATTTGATTAAGACAAATGTTTTTCAATGCCAAACAAAATATTATAATTTCAAAATCACAATGAAATGCAAACATAATATGAGGCAGGAGATTAAATCCATCAAGTTAGAGTGTTCATCAAAACAGCAAATTCATTTGGCAATATATAAAAAAATATGGAAGTAAACTACTTATTCAAAAAGTATTTACAATTATTTTAGATAACACAGAAATATGGTGCAAATGACAAGTACAAGGGTTGGTCCAAAAGTAATGTCCCACATTTTGTTTCCCAAAATCTAAATATTCTAAGAAAAATATTTAAAGATATGAAAGGATNTTTTTCTTGATATTTGCATGCAGGGATGTTTTCCTTGTTTTTAAGTTTGTAATCACTTTGTGGCGCCCTACGCCACTCAATTGTATGCGTGCGACCGCCGCGCGGCGATTGTTTCCTGCGACATCCATTTTCTCTGACGTCAGCCGTCAACGCGACTACGTCACTTCGCCTTCAGCCGTCGACGCGTCACGTGCAGATCGCCCTCATCAGCGGTCACGCTTGTATCTCTACAGCCTGTTGCCATCTGCACTGTAGTAGTAGTAGTTGGTTTTAAGGTGCTTCGACAGCTGAGGTCATTTTGCACCTTGTCTAAAGTGATATGTAATCCACTAAAACCTGTTTTACTTCACCTTGGAAAAAAGGGGAAGGTAAAAACCTCATTCTTCACCGTACTAGAACGGTGGCGTGAGAACATGATTAAAAAACATTAAATATTTTAAAAACATAAATATAAATATTAAAAACTTTAGATAAAATGCATAGTTGAATCTTTGTAAAAGTAGAACTGTGTTAATTTGTACAAGGGCTTCTCTTAAATTTTTGAAAAAAGGCCTGTGGCTTTCATAAATGACACAACTCTGTCTATCATCTCAGAATCATTCCCAAGAATTTCCTTAAGTATGCCTGTTCTCAAGTGTTTCTGTTGATCATCAGAGAATTTCTGGCATTCTGTGAGAATGTGTTTCACAGTTAGAAGGGAGTTACATTCCTCACACTGAGGTGGAAGACTAGGGATGGAAAACAGGTAAGAATGTGTAATGGCACTACGTCCTATTCTCAGTCGAATTATGACAACCTCCTCCCTTCTACTGTTCCTAATAGAAGAGCCCCAGGGTTTAATATCCTCCTTAATAGCTCTGAGCTTATTCACAACAGAGGAGGACCAGATTTTCTCCCACTCTTTCAAAGCGGTGCATTTTAAATGGTTCTTGATGTCATCTGGGACCACCTCTTTTATGAGGGGGAATCAAATGAAAACCTTACAAAATGTAATAAAAAATCGAATATTCACACCATTGTTCTTTAAGTTGGCAGTATTGTTATCAATGCTTTAAAGAATGCCCAACACATGGCAACATACTGCAGACAAGCAAAATGCAGCCACAACACTAATATAAAAGGCTGCCCTGCTTGCGACATGCACCAACAAAGAGCGATGTTTTGACATTCGTTTTCTGAGCAGTGAAGGAACGAAACCTATTGAAGTCCATTGGAAAATGAAGGTCCAGTATGGTGATGCTTGTTTATTACTGCAGGAAGTGTACAAAAGCAGTAGAAATTTCAGAAACGGTATGACTTCTGTGGCAGACGCTCCCTGCCCAGGTCAGGCACACAGCGTTTTGACATAAGAGTCTATTGTTGAAGCCATTGTGATGGGAAATCGCCAAGTGATGGTGGATGAAATAGACTCAAATCTGAACATTAGTCATAGCTCAGCACATCACATTATCCATCATGTGCTTAAGGTTCACAAAGTGTCTGCAAGGTGGGTGCCATGGAAGCTCACTCCAAAACTGAAAGAGCGATGCAATGATGCCTGTGAAGAACTTTTGCAGTGCTTTGAAGCAGAAGGTGGTAGCTTACTTGTGAGAATCGTTACAGGAGACAAAACTTGAGTTCCTACCACCAAACCGAAACAAAGAGAGAAAGCAAGGATTTGCACCATTCCTCATCACCAAAACCCAGGAAGTTCCGGATGCAGCAATCTGCAGGGAAGGTTATGCTGACTCTCTTTTGGGATGAACGAGGCATTATCTTGGAACACTACACACCTAGAGGAAATGCCATCACCAGTGCATCATATTCCGATATGTTGAAAAATTTGCGGCTTGCAACCAGATTAAAGCAACATGGTTGTTTGACTATAGGTGTCATTTTGAAACATGACAATGCTTGGCCTCATACTGCCTGTGCAACAGTTGCAACCATCGCTGACCTTTCCACATCTGCCTTACTCACCAGACCTCACCCTGAGTGAATACCACATGTTTGGACCACTCATAGAGGCAACGGGAGGAAAGAAATTTCATTCTGATGAAGAGGTATACCAGGTGGTGCACAAGTGGCTGCACACACAACCATAATATTTATTTTTTAGAGGAATTTGAGCACTTCCATTGTGCTGGAGGAGGTGCATTGAATGTAATGAAGACTATCTTGATAAATGATGCACTTATTTTCCAATTTTGTTCAATAAATTAAATTTTAAAAAATATTTAAGGTTTTCATTTGACTCCCATTCGTATATCTATTCTGGGCCTTTTTATAGCCTCTTTAGCCCTTTTTTCAGCTGCTTCATTTTCTGTGATATTGACATGAGCAGGAGTCCAAATAAATTTTACAACTACAACCCTGATGTGTAGCATGCTCAATGTATTCTGCACTTCCTGGACTAGTGGGTGTGAAGGTTCATATTTTGTAATGGCTCTTAGGGCGCTAATTGAGTCCGAACAGATTAAAATGGTTGTCTCTGAGTCCATAGAGGATTCCAATGCCAGTTTGATAGCCATTAGCTCAGCAACAAGCTAACTGCTGCTCAAGGGGTGTAATTTAGCAGCATGTGATGTCTGAGATGAAACATATGCACTTGCACAGCCTCCATTAGACTTGGAACCATCAGTATATATTAGGTTAAAACCCGGGTATTCTGATATTGCCCTTAAATATTGCAACATAGCTCATTAGGAAGTACGTTGGCTTTTCCCCTTCCTGCCAGGGCAAGTGAGACGTCTGGCATTGGTAATTTCCATGGGGGTCTGCTACTTTCGCGTGCCTGATTTATATTTGGGAGCACTAAGTTATTACTATTTAAAAATTCCTGAATACGCACAGCTAGCGACTGTATTGTGTGTGGTCTTCTATTAAAAACATTCAATAAATTATCATTAAAAACATAAAAACACAAAATTTTGCTGACATAGTTGCACATCAAGATGCTTCTCCTGGTCTCCAACGGTGGCTCTCCTGCATCATTATAGATGCTAAGAACTGGGCTTGTGCGAAAAGCACCAGTTGCAAGACGTAGGCCAGCATTGTGCAACGATGTCAGAGGTCTCAAGTAGGATGCTTTAGTAGCACCGTAAATAAAACACCCATAGTCAAGCTTAGAGCGAATTAGTGCTCTATAGAGTAAAAGCATACAGGTGCGGTCTGCTCCCCAGGATTTGTTAGATATGAGCTTCAAAATGTTCATGCCTGCATGAGCTTTCTGCTTGAGGTTATTTATGTGCATCCTCCAGTCAAGCCTCCTATCAAGATGCATACACAGGAACCGAACAGAGTCTACAAATTTTAGAGTTTTGTCTCCAAGCCTCAGTGTTGGTTGAGGATGGATGCCACGCCGCCTGTGGAAGTGGAGGCAAGAGGTTTTCTCAATTGAGAATCGAAAGCCACTCTTGATGGACCACCTCCATAGTCTGCCTAGCGTCATTTGCAGCTGCCTTTCCACGGAGGAGAGCTTATGGGAACAACAGAATATTGCAAGGTCATCCACAAACAATGATGCCTCAACAGGTGGTCATATTGAGGTCATCACATCATTAATTGCTATGGCAAATAGTGATAAACTTAGTACTGATCCTTGAGGGATGCCATTTTCTTGCACGAACTGACTAGATAAACAGTCTCCCACCCTTACTCTAAAAACTCTGTCTGTTAAAAAATTCTTGATAAAAGTTAATAGGTTACCTTGAAAACCCCAATCATACATTGTTTTTAAAATCTTATGGCGCCAAGTGGTGTCATAAGCCTTCTTTAAATCAAAAAAGATGCCTATTACATGCTGGCCATAAGCAAATGCTTCCTGGATGAATGAATTTATTCGCACCAGATGGTCAATAGTGTTCCTCTTTGTTTTCTATTTCTGTATCCTCTTATTTTCTTCTCCTCCTGCAGCCTGGGGCACTCACGGGCATAAACTGGGTGGCATCCCTCGCAATTTACACATTAAGAGGATTATTGCATGGCTCTCCATTATGCATATCCCCAGCACATTTAGAGCAGGTGGGCTTGCCCTTGCAAGAGTTGGCTGTGTGGCCAACCCTCGTTCAAGTACACTTGTACACATGTATTATGTAAAAATCATTAAAACTACAAACAGTTCCTTCATACACACGAGGTAAGGCGATGATCAGCAGAATGTTTGCAAATTCTAATGTTTTACATTTTAAATCAAACGGAAGAAAGTATTAAATATGTAGACTCACCACTAAGCATCACTAGTTTTTGTAAAAAAAATCATCTATTATATTTGGCTGATTTATATTAATAACTGAAGGAAATGCATCCATGAGGACATCTTTCACTTCTACTAATGCTTGGAAATATTTTAGTTTAAAAAATTTTCAGTATTTCCCAACCCTGACCAGGCTAAAGCAAGAAATAGGTAAAAGTATATCCTGTAATGTCTGTGGTCTAGCCTGGGGTAATGCATTTGACTTCAGTGAAAAGGGTTCCCAGTTCAATTCCTAGTGGAGGCTCATGTACAAAATCACCTTTGCTGTCAAAGCACTTTTAAAATTACTACTATTATAACAACTAGCTTATCTATGCAACTCATCTTCAAAATTTGAAGGAAGATTTAAAATTCTTATTCAGGATCTAGAAAATATGGACAAGATTATGTCTCCATCCCTGTTACTAGTGATAGTGATTGTATAGAACAAAGCAAACATGAAGAGCTCATTGACTTAGGGGTAGAACCTGAAGCAAAATTATTGTTCCAATCACTCGACCAATCACAGGAGCAATAAAAATTGCTCCTTAATCCAATTCCAATAGATAAGCACCACAAGAAAGATACCTGGGATACCCTTAGTACTATGAAAATAGACACTACCAGACATGGATAATCTGCAATAAAAGTTTCTAGAGGTAAAATTTACCCACATTTGCATCTCAAGGAGGGTAATGCCTATTAATTTAATAAACTCTATAACTAAGGTAGTGATGAAAAACAAAAATATAAATGAATAGGTACACAGAATTTAAGAATAAATATAAAGTGAAAGATGGAAATGGAAAAGAGCCAAATTGATATTCTAGTATCGAGTAAAGTTAGATGGGAAGAAGTAGACTCAGACAAATACTGAAATTTGTGTAATATCTATTATCGCAGCCGGAATTTTGGTCCACAGATATTTGGTCTGCTACAATTTGGTCCCACGACCTTTTGGACGGCGACGATTTGGTCCGCGGCAGCTGGGTGCTGCAATGATTTAGTAATGACATGCGATAAATTGGTTGTTGTGCAAGGCTGTGATTTGTCATAATTAATTGTTATCGTTATTGCTAGATAGACTGCAATAACTTTGTTAGTATTTAACCTTTTGTTAAAAAATCAGAAGTATACCTTACTGGAATCGGAGAGTACAATAGGGGAGGAAAGCAGTTATTCCGAAGTAAAAATATGTCAAATATTTCTTAGTAAGATAGTTGGATTCTTCATGCAAAAAAATTGCCTAACCATCACTCAGGTTTCTTACAAAAATGCATTTTTACGATACCTAAGCATTATTTCTACACTGTGCAACTTTTTGAAAGCAATCGAAGCAAAGGTATTCTGAAGAATGAGATTGTTACTGGTCTATGATGGCCTAATTATAATCACATTTGGATGAGATTAGAGGGAAATTTCATAAAATTTATAGGGCATATGAAAAAGTTTATTTATTTAGAGNCTTAAAAATTTTGATTTTAATAAATGTATTGAAAACATCCGAATCAAAAATTAATTTCCTTTACCACTACATTTTTTTTCAAATGTACGCAGACTTTCTCCACTTCCAACATTCTGGTTAAATTGGGAAAGCAGTGCTAAATCGCCTCATCTGGTGAAGCAAATTGGATATCTAAATCTTTTAATAAGTAATTGTGGAAAAGCTGAGTTTTCAATTTTCCTTTTGATAATACCTTAATAACTTACAATTTCAACCATTAATAGGAGTGAGGAGATACTACTTTAAACTGATATGGAATGAAACATTAATTGCTGAAAGATTAACCTTGTTTATCATGAGTTACCATAAAAAATATCTGAGGCCCATAGGGAAAAATAGGTAAAGCATACTACCTGCATTGCTCCAGGATTCCCAGCCATAGTATCAGATGCTTCTCTCAATGCTTTAGAAGCATCTGCTTCCCCTCGAGCTGCAATCAAGTGAGCACGAGCTTCTCTACTTGCCTCTGCCTCTGCAGCCATTGCACGTTGCAATGATGGTGGCAACCTTATATCTTTGCTAAATATTGGAAGAGAAAATTTTACAATAATGTAGGAAAATTTAAGACTTAAAGGTTTTAAAACTATAAAAATTCTATATCAGTTTGTATTAGAAGAACTTGAATTGCAACAGCTGTATCATAACTAGTTTACTTCAAACCGAAGAGTTCACTTTTGCCTTCATTTGATTAAGACAAATGTTTTTCAATGCCAAACAAAATATTATAATTTCAAAATCACAATGAAATGCAAACATAATATGAGGCAGGAGATTAAATCCATCAAGTTAGAGTGTTCATCAAAACAGCAAATTCATTTGGCAATATATAAAAAAATATGGAAGTAAACTACTTATTCAAAAAGTATTTACAATTATTTTAGATAACACAGAAATATGGTGCAAATGACAAGTACAAGGGTTGGTCCAAAAGTAATGTCCCACATTTTGTTTCCCAAAATCTAAATATTCTAAGAAAAATATTTAAAGATATGAAAGGATGATGTTTTATCTACTAAATCTATTTTTTCACATTATCTCCTTCAATTTCTATTGCTTTCCTCCAATTCACTAGGGCAGCCAGGTTTTCACTTTCATCTGCCTTCTGATTCAATCACCCTCCATACCCAGCAACCAACTGTACTATTGACTGCAGATTTTCCATAGACTTTGCACAAATATTTGTGAATATTCCCTACAGTTCCTTTCTCCATGCACAGAAACTCAATCACAGCACATTGTCTGTAGTAGTAGTAGTTGATTTTAAGATGCTTCGACAGCTGAGGACATTTTGCACCTTGTCTACAGTGATATGTAATCCACTAAAACCTGTTTTACTTCACCTTGGAAAATAGGGGAAGGTAAAAAACTCATTCTTCACCGTACTAGAACGGTGGCATGGAAACATGATTAAAAAACATTAAATATTTTAAAAACATAAATATAAATATTAAAAACTTTAGATAAAATGCATAGTTGAATCTTTGTAAAAGTAGAACTGTGTCAATTTGTGCAAGGGCTTCTCTTAGATTTTTGAAAAAAGGCCTGTGGCTTTCATAAATGACA
>KZ308433.1:982097-1025052 GCA_000376725.2 Ladona fulva | reverse complement strand
GAGATTTCGGTTAGTTCCAGCATTTGTCTGCTATTGAGGATGATAACCTTCCCCTCGCGTGAATGGTGTGGGTAAAAAAGGAGGGCGAAGTTGGTGGTGGGAAAGATTATCGGTTTCAAGGCCCAAACCCTATAACGTATGATAACGTAGATAAGTTTCCCAGCGCCGCGGTGGGAAATTTTGCATGCAGCATTTTTCATTATAGAGCCGGGCTCTATTTGCTATCAATTATTGACATATATTTGATACCCTTTTCTTACAAACATGTATTTTTACGATACCTCAGCATTTATTTCTACACTGTGCAACTTTTTGAAAGCAATCGAAGCAAAGGTACTCTGAAGAATGTGATTGTTACTGGTCTATGATGGCCTAATTATAATCACATTTGGATGAGATTAGAGGGAAATTTCATAAAATTTATAGGGCATATGAAAAAGTTTATTTATTTAGAGCCGTTTTAATTTCTGTGTCATACAGAATATAAATAATGTTCATTTGTTCAACATTTAAAATCAAATGTTACAATAAGAAATTGCTGAGGCGATACTACGGTGTCATTACAATGTCAGCTGTTTTACTGCTATCTCCAAGAGCTTCTCAGTAAACTTCACGTAAGTTGTAGTTGGATGATCCATCATTAACTACAGTTGAAAGCAAACAGAAAACCACGATAATACGCCTACTTCTCTCTTTGGTCCTCCACTGAACTAGGGAATCGGGTTTGAGAACTCTCGGGTATATCATTTCCTTACTCGTCTTCAAGCCAATGGATTTATCAGCAAGCCAATATCTTTCCTAATCTGCACTCAGAAAACAAAGTTGCTCCAAAACGAGATAACAGCTTGTGAAAGAATAATGAGGTCTAATCGCTAGAAGTAAAGGATGGAACTCATTCAAAATTCATGGTTCCACAAGTTGTAAAACATCTTTTAAATTATAGAGAAAAATGTTTCGGAAAATTTTACTACTTATATTTGGAAAATTCAATTTCTTGAAATTGTTATAACATCCTTGCGCTTCCATCAAGTTCCGCCAGATTTCACCATACTATTCAGTGCATCTGATGGCCTTCGATAATACAATGAAAGAGATCTATGAAGTAAAAAAATTCCGACATGTTCTAGATAAACTATATATTTGCATTCACATCACTAATATATATCTAAGAAAACAATACCATATTATTTCTATGGAATTGTAATGCTTACATTTGTGAGAATATTTGTACAGGCTTGAGCGAAAATAACTCAAAAATTGCAGGGTAACATAAGATTTGGGATACTTGTAAAAACTCCTTCAGAGAAGCATGTTGCAACACTGTAAAGAGTCCCTGCCTCTGCTAACGGTATCTCTTTTGCTGGGAAGGGTGTGAGAGATTCGGTTTAAAGGAATGGTAGCATGGATATCAGCTCCGTAGCTGATACACTTTTTTTTCCTTGCAGATAAATAATCCCTTAACTTGTGACTTACAATGACAAGTAAGACTGAAAATCAAATAACTAGAGATCAACTTTGATTGTTAATATATCATTCATATATTTCTCTTCAACTCCTCAGAATTAGTAATTTTTATAATGTTAACGTAGCCCCTACTTCTCTCTTTGTTTACTTTCAGATCTGAACAATTTACTACATCACAAGGGATTTAAGAGAACCAAAATAGCAAACAACAGATTAACTTTTACTAATGTTTACCGATGAGTGTGAGAATTGTGAGATTAATGACTGATATTTTTGCGATTCAATTATTGAATTTCATTCTATTATTGTAACATAACTTAACTCACTGATGCTCATTAGATTTAAATAGATTTGACATTTAATCATCTTTAAGTGTAATTACATTGTAGATTTCATGTTTCATTGTGTCTTATGTAATTTCTGTGTTTTCGCAGGTTTTTCTCACCCCTCTTATTATGTGGGTGTTTTTCCGCATCACGGGTGATTCCTTCAATAGCCTTCATATCTGAAAATTTTTCCCACCAATAAATTCTCTTTTTATAAAGTTAATTAATCGCATTTAAATTATTAATTTTTAATATAAATATAATTAAAACACTTGGGCTCAATGTTTATAAGTCAGTTCTGTCACATAATAAGGATGTAATTGAGTAAAGAGGAGAAAATTGCATCAAAGATGTAAATTACAGACAAGGAAAGAGCATTTATAATTAAATTCTATGATATTCGGCCATACTTCCTGGAACGACAATGTAAGGGAAACTATGAAGTTCCCTCCTCATTTCACAGCATTTATGAGTTTTAATTATAGCCTCGTTGAGAACTTTACGCACATATAAAATTCATCTAGGTGATTTAAACTACATATTTTCATTGAAAACTTTATTCCACTCACATTTTTTCTTAAGTTTTAAGGTTTTTCTTTAAGGAAAGTTGCAACAATAAGCAAGTTAGGATAAGATTGAGAAGCTTTGATCATGTATATTCAGAGTTTCCACATATTTGTGAATAGGCAATAACTTAATGGAAACCTTTTTTGTCACATCATAAGGAAGGCCTCGGAATCTAGAACAGAAAGTCAAGAGTTACAACAATAGGCAGCGCATCAGGAGTAACATGGATCACCTGCATCCAAACTCATTTCTGAAAGAATGAATGTATTACTTTTAATATTGATCGCAGATTCCTTCGGTGTTTGCTTTCAACTATCTAGCAATAAATTACTTTCAAATTTTATATCGATGACAATTAAGGCAATAATTAAGAGAAACACCCCAAAGCAATCTACACATATTATCGTAAATGTTATCAGCACCGAATAATAAAATAATCATGAATAGCATTAAGGAAGTCGTTAACTTCCTGTTTCATTACTTTCAATACCTAATCCCACTTACGCAACATTGCAAGGGTTAATTTTAATAGTAATATTATTACTAAAGATCCATGTGTAAGAGACGAAAAGAGACGAAATCTGCACAACTGCTGAAATGCCACTTCCCCTCCGAGGCTTTTCCTGAAAGACTTTGAAGAAAGCTGTGGACGTTTGTCAAGATTGGTCATAATGTATGAATCTTACGTACATGAGTAATATTTGAATTCAAGGATAAAGGGTAAAACTACAAAGCAAACGAAATATTAACTGTCTATCGCATTGTACAGCCAAGTAGCACTTTAGCAAAACTGGTCAATATTTTGATGTTTCCTAATTTATTTTATCTAATGTGGTTCATATTCACATGTATACAAAAAGTTGTTTGCAAAATAGCTACATCTTTTAAGCACCGGATGGTGAAAATAAAGCTCATTAATCTCTCAGAATGCCGTTATGGAGATGAAAAACCCAACAGCCTGAAAACGGCTTTTTCTGGGAACTAAAGAAAGCCCTTAAACATTATCAATACAAAATAAAATACTTTAAGACTTAGAAGTTAAAGGTTTAGATTAAGAACTATTTTTAAACTATGAGATGGTATACAATTATTTTAATATAAATAAGTATAATAATAAGAGAGAGTGAATTGTGCGGATGGGTACAAATATTGCTTGGGTCTTATCTAGTTATTAATAATTTTTAAATTAGATTACAATGAAGCAGCAGAATCTTCATCCAATACTCTGGTACTTCTAATACCAAAGCTTGTGCTCATTTTCTGATTAAATTTAGTTGTACCATGTTTAACATAACCTGACCATAAAACTTTATTTTTTCCTCTAATTTGAGAACATGTAAGAATTAAGAAATCTTTATACTGAAAAATTGCTTGATGCAAGAGAGCATTCACAATTTCATTATGCATGAGAAATGTTATAAATTAATAAATTTAATTTACCTAAAATACAAAGAGGTCTACCAACATTTCGTAAAGTTAAGAATTATTTATATTTAGTTATGAGATCTGTCAAATTTGCTCTTTCTACTCTCTTGTAGGAGGCATTAAAATGAATTTTCTATTTCCAGTCAAGATGGATTATGCTATAATTTGAGGGTTTAACAATATTTACTCTATCTTTCACCAGGGTTCAAGAAATAGTCTTTATATGATCAGGGAAGATTATTTGAATTCATACACAAATATTCCTCAATATTTTCTTTAGTATAATTTAAGCTCCTGCAATCTTAATTACCACTTCAAAATTAGAAGTTAGAAAATATATTTCACTTACAGTAACTTGAAAGTGCAGGTAGTATTTTCACATTGATGACAATCATCACTATTTCAGTAGCTATAAAATTCACTTTCTTGGCTTTCTTAACTATACTGCAAATTCTTACATTTCTATTCTTTCCACAAGGATTCCCCAAGGGTCAGTGGGTGCATCCAATGCAGTTTGTACAGCTTGTGATATCTGCCCCCTTTCCTCCAAAATTGCTGACAACCGTCTTGAACCAAGGGCTGTCCGAAGATTAGTAGCAGCAAGGAGACGAGTAGACTCCCTATAAAAAAGAATGATGAAGATTTTTTGAATAAAATTACTCTGAAAGATCCAACTACTATATATTCTAGCCCATAAGTCACACATTTTTAGATTTTACTCAAAGCATGAGTTGTGGAATTGGAATTGAATGAAGATTATATGAAATGTTATCTTTAAAAATTTGTGGAATATTTACCAAGTTTTTCTCAAATTATTAAAGATTTCTAAAAAGTAAGACCGACTAAATTTACAATTTTTCATTACGAAAAGTTACAAATCATATTACATATCCATCAGGACTTACTTCAAACATTAGACAGACTTACACAGTAATACTTCAAGATAAAACAATCCAAAATGATGCAGCAGATTACTAAAACTTTTTATTTGCTTTGATGGTTAACCTGATTTTAACTTTAGACTTAAAAGTAGACATGAGTAGTGCTTTACATTTCACTGGAAGGCTTCCTCCTTTACAATACTCTTTTCAATGGGTTGGGTACTAAATTGTATAACTCACAACATTAATATTTCTCTTAGATTGATCTACTTGTGTGACTACGTATACTAATGGTGACTACGTATACTAAAGAATAATGAATGTCGGAAGTTATGTTTCTATGACTGATATAACTAGAAAGGTCAACTCTATTGGGTTTTGTAATATGCTCACGACAAGCAAAACCTGACTGTTCATTAGGTATTCACACTTTTGCCAATTATGAATTATTATTGCCAATAATCAAATTCTTGTTATAGATGTCTGAAATGTACCAATATCTTAATTTGATTCCAATGGATCCCTGGTACAATTTCCTCCACCTTAAATAAATCTGAATCATTATCTTTATTTCTTCAGCTTCATCTGAAAACTAAAATGAAAAGATTCAGCTATTTACAAATCTGGACAAAAATTCTTTATGTTTATGGCTGCCGCATTTCTATTTATCTAAACTACCAAACTCATGCAGCATACATTTTGAAATAGGAATGCAAGAGCCATGTCCCATTTTTAATTTGAATGAGTAATTGTAAAATACATTCAATATTTTTATCATACATAGATAATTATAATAGATGACAAGAATAAGTTTTCCTCTCCCTGAATCTAGACTTCTCAATTTTAAAATATTTAAAGATACATATATTTGCACTCCATACCAAAACCTAAGATACTCATAACCAACTCTTCTTGAAAAGAATTTACCTGTAATCATGAACTTTCAAGATGGCACTGAGTGGATCCTGAACATGGTAATACACAACAGCATCCACAGTTATTGTCACGCTGTCCTTAGTTAAGACCTAAATAATAATAATGATACACTGTACTATACATCTAACAGGACTTTTATGCATAAAATTTTTCAAAGAATTACAATGAGAATTGTGAAATAGAACAAAAATAATGCAGAAAAGAAGGACAAAAAGGAGAATATGTACAGAGATAAAAATTTCAATCATTAAACAACAAAATTACAGTCATTAAATACATTAAACAGGCATAAAGCTTTATCAGTCTACCAGATAAAATGAGGGGCCTATACATTTCCACTTCCAGATTTTAGACAGTTTCATGTGGCTCTTCACATAGTAATGGCTACAAAATTTAGATCAGTACTACCCAAATTTTTTAATTGTATGGAATTTCCCTGATTATATTATAGAGATTTCAACAGAAAATTTGGGATATTTTGTAGCCATCAATAGATGTAATGCAAGCTTATTTCAGTAAGAATTAAGATTTCAGTGATAGCACAACCTACCTGCAAAGAGAGTAGTTTCAACTTCATTTGCAATAGAATATTATACAAGACATTTCCATAACATTTTACAGAACAAAATAACATACAATTATTATATTAGCAATTAAAGAAACTTTTTTTAGTTTCTGAGCCACCTGACGATTAAGTGAATACGTCGAAACCTGAATGCTGAATTAAAACCGTAGTGGAAAAGTACAAATATAATCATTGTATGTTATTTAGAAGATGGAGTTTCCACCAAATATCACTTAGCAAGATTAATTTTTTACAGAACACTCACTAATCTTTTTTGCAGAACAATGACATTCCACTAAACATAAAGAAACAACAATGTATATAATTTATAATGAGATTTACAAGCTTACTTGAAAAATTGGTGAACTCAGAGTTCCTCATGTGCAAGATGATTCGCTCATCTCAAATTTCTATGACATATATTATGACAATACCCTCAGCATATATCTGAGCTTGCACTGTCCATGGTCATTTAAATATAGAAAAATATGAAAGACAGAAAGGCATGATCCTTTTACAATAGGTAGAGTTTATCTTGAGGACTAATCTCATTGACTAAGTTTAACTGGGAAGAGCTTTGAAGTTATATGCCTGATGATTTGAAAATTTGTAATGATACACTTTTCTCTAAAAAATTGAGGAACTATTTGCTTTGCAAAACATATTAGTAGTAGCATTCTTGAAAGTGCTTTAATAGCTGAGGTCATTTGGGCTCCAATTGGGAATCAAACCCAGGAACACCTTCATCAAAGTCAAACGCTATATCCTCATGGTTACCAGGGAACCTCTAAACAAAACATATTATAGGGTACACAAATTCATTTATGAAAAAATGTAACTATATAAGTAAATCTTAAGTATTTGCATTTGCATATTTTCCTGTATTTATGAAGGTCGTTTAATAAGTCCTTAGAAAATCCAATAGATGGTGGTAGTAGTATCATAAATTGTTTGTATTTAGTAAGCATTGTAACAATATTAAAAACTCCTAAAACCATCATACAAAATTATTATTTTACAAACCTAAAACCACCAAACAATATTATTTCGTTGATGGTTTTAGGAGTTTTTCATATTGCTGTTATTATAGCCATCAGTGGCCCTACTGTCATTATTTAGTAAGCATCATTACTCACTAGATAGCTGTTCAAGTCTCAGTTATATCCATCACATCCTTTCATTTTTATTGTCGATTGAATCAAAAAACTTTTATCTTGAAAAATTGAAAAAAGTGAGTTTTGAGTGGTGATTAAACACTTATAATTAATATAACTTATAAGGCTTAACTTATATTTAAAGGACACAGGTATCGCAAGGTAGTGTTTTCAATTTTGCATGAGAAATTGAGTGTGAAAAAAATCTCAGCAAGATGGGTGCCACATTTGCTCTCAGAGGAGAATACATGCAATTGTGCGGTTGACTCTGAGGCTATTTTGGCACTTTTCCGTTGCAATCCTGACAAGTTTCTGAGCTGATATAACTGTGAATGAAACGTGGGTATACCACTACACTCCAGAGACAAAGGAACAGTGGGTTTTTTATAGCAAATGGGCTCTGAGAAGGCGAAGACAGTGAAATTGGCAGGCAAGGTGATGGCCATGGTTTTTTGGGATGCACATGGAATCATCTACACCGATTACTTGGAAAAAAATCAAACAATAACTTGAGAGTATTATGCTTCATTATTGCACCAGACAGATTTGAACATTTGAGGAACTTACAAAATCCTACTTTTTTAACGGCTTCAAAATGTTGAAGAAATGCTTGGAAAAGTATAGAGTAATACAGTAACAGGAGATTATGCTGAAAAATTTAAAAAAATTACAAAAAATAATTTGTTTTTCTATCTTTTTCTACGGACTTATTGAACAAACCTCATATGTGTAAAAGTTTTCCTTATAATGTAATTTTTATCAAATAATATTTTAGTTTATGATTGTATGATTGTGGCAAATTTATGACCATGGGCTTGACTTGTCCTATACTTATATGTGTTTGTTTTAATGGACCAAGGAAGTTATTATTATTATCATTATGCATATGAAAATAAATTAACCACACCATTACATAATACTATTATAAAATCTTTAAATGAAAATGTATATGTATGAATGTTAATTGACTGTTTCACTTGTCCACATGCACGATTGAAAACTGCCAGATTCAGAGTGGAACAGCCACTATCAGGTGGAGAAGTAATATAGTAAATATATTATATGGAGAAAAGAGTTTAAGATGGGATGATAAGGTCACAGGGCTGCAAGAGCATTGGTTAAGTATTTCAGGGACAATGACAAAGCATGGTCTCTTCAACCTCTCCTGAAGTGCCATTAATGATATAATTCCCTTACCTCATTCAGATGTAAACCCTTTTAGAAAACTCCCAAATAAAAACAACCATCACCAACATTGAATTATGCCACCCATCCAGTACTATCCCCTAAGCTCTCCACCTTAGCCTTTTTCTTTCCTCATCCCTTCTTCCTGTAGCCATTTCTCCAGGATAATATAATATAAACAATTAAGCCAAACATAGCTTGACATATCTTCCTTCTTCCATTGAGAAATGAGTCCCAAACCCTGGACTGCAGTTTTGATGCATGACCCAAAATGGCAACACAATCACAAGCCCAAGCAATCATATCAAAAATTCAAATGAAATATGGAATAACATAGTCAATAATTAATGTTTTGCACATTTTCTCAATATTACTCATAAAAATTCTCAAGACCATATGAATCTCCAACTTCTTTGAGCATTTTCATTTGAATGTAAATAATATTACATGCAATACTAAAAATGTCTCAATCATGAAGAAGATCGATATTGATTTATGATGAAAGATGAATATTCTTAAAGATGAATCTTACAAATATGACCAAATTAATTTTTAGAAAAAGAAAATATTCAAGAGTATACCTCTGATGATTTAGATATTTTTAGTAGGGCACATTTCACTTTTTGACAACCCTACTTTTTAGTGAATCATGAAAATTCAGCCCAAACCTACAAATAGCATACTTATGTCATTAGGTGCCAACAAATTAGCATTACTGTAATATGGGAAAAACAGGAGGATGTTGCACAACTGACATTTATAATCAGAGGACAGAAATGTGGAAAACAAGTACTGATAAACTCTTCATGTGGACATAAAAATGTTTTAAATCAAAAATCACCACGTAGTCAAGTCAAGTTTGCCTACTCTGTTTCCACACTGCTCTCATTTGCTGTGTTTTTATTATAAATGTATAATTATTTGTACAACTCATAAATGCAAATAAATATTCACACAAGAGATAAAATATAAAAATATATTACCTCTTGAACAGGTACATCAAATGAAACTGTTCGTAAATCTACTTTATGGATAGTTTCAATGCAGGGAATGCGGAAGTAAATTCCTGGACCACGGATTCCTCCCGTCTTGAGACGTCCCAATCTAAATATCAGCGCTCTCTCATACTCCTGCACTACCTGTAATAGAGAAGGAATAGGAATTTTTTTATTTACACAACTTACTGACCACACAATTTATCGCAATGTTTCATAAACAGTTACGAGAAAGGTAATCATATCTTACCTGATACTTCGCTATACTAATTGTATGCATTTATGAGTACTTGCATAAGGAAACGCTTATGATAACATCCGAGATAAATATAAACAGTGGTGTGAATTTTTTTCGACAGAAGCGAAATGTTCAGCTAGAGAAATTTTTCGAGTCACCAGCAAACATTTATCAGAAAAATTCGTTGAACTTTCGCTTCGTTTCATTTTGTCAAATTATCAAAAATGTTATAAAATATTTTGAACGGAAGGGTTGATTTTCAGCTGAGTGTTTAAATTAAAAGGTTACAGTGTGCTCATGAGGAAGCTCTAATAAAAGAAACGGTTTGAATGTTAATACCAATACTGCTGACCTCATCGTCCTCAGATTTTTTTCCGTTGAATAGGTTGCTACACGAAAAGGAGCGTACAATTGAATGAACCATTTGCTAAGTAATTAATGGAGTAATATCAATTATGTAAACTTTTTTAATTACAGCAGCCAGCCAGCATAGTAGAAACATGCATTTTAAAACAGAGATATCACAATGGGATATTTACCTCAAAGCAAAGAAATATCGATATTGGAAAAGTAAGTATGAGGAGAATTATTGACAACGCCGTAGTGAAAATTTCTGCTTTACTCATTTCCTCGGGTTCAACTGAAATAAAGATAAAGCGATGAGTATGTTTCCTTCTAAATTCTACAATAAAAAGTATTTTAAAATTTCAGAATGCTCACGTTTGGTAACATCACTATCGTCATCTTTCTCTACATCTCGATTTTTAAAACATAGAAATTTATTGGCAAAACACTCTCTTCCAAGAGCAATTTTGCTTTTCGTTGTTGTTTCTTGTACCTCCATTCTATAAGTTCTGGAGTGAAATACAGCAGATAGATCAAAAAGTTCCAGTAAGGTATCCCAATCGCATTACCAAACGAATGAAAATTTGAAGCACTTTTCTCTTCTAGAAAACCTTTGCAGTAACCACTTGATAGCAACCACTGTTACAGCAAACAAAGATTCTAAAATAATAATAAATAGATCCCTCTTTCCCAGACGAGAGGAATCCGTGGGGTTCAATATCGTCAAAAATAACGTCAACGCATGCGCGTTCAGGGGATCGGGAAAGACCCGAATATTCCAAATACAACGGTGGGTATCGTGGGTATAATACAGTTCCAACAACTACCGCAACGAGAAGGACAGGTTTTCCCTAAAAAAAAGTGGATAAGATGAGAGAAACGCCCGAATTTTTATTTCTTAACCCTTCTGTACACACATTTCCAGCAATAGATTCTAATCTCCGACAAAAGAAAAATACCGTAGTCTTGATTACCCGAATCTCGATTAACCAAGTTTCCTTATGTTCCGTATTACCTGAGGCACATATTTGTGACCGACGACCCCTACGACTATTTCATTTACATATCTATCGGCACACTACTTAAATTACTTTTGCTATAACTGCAGCATGCCAGTTCAGCATATACAATCAATCCTAGGCATAATAATCTGGAGATAATCGGAGGAAAGAAGTGAGACATCAAGACAATGGACGTATTTATTATGAAGGAAAAAAGAAACATTTTATTTTACAAAGTTTTTACATCGAAGTGATTTTATAATACTAAATATACGTTGTAATCTCCCTCGCTGGTATCTCCATCTTGAAGCGATGAGGGGACCTACATGCCTAAGGGATCCTGGGGGAGCTAAGCTCCTGGTAGGGCCATCCAAGTCGGATAGGTCAAAGGTGATAGGGCAGATAAAGTGATACCCTGGTCCTCCAGGTTGGGGGTTGGGCGAGGAGCTAATAACCCCTCCCCGTAAAAATTACTTAAGGTTCAGAAACCTAACAAACAGCTTCGGATGGATGGACGTAAAGAACAGATACAGACACAGCATACCCAACAGACTAAGAATATGGATATTATAATGGCCACCTGGAATGTGAGGACCATGTTACAGGCAGAAAAACTGACAGAAATAGCCAATGAAATGATTAAATACAAGATAGATATTATAGCATTACAGAAAATAAGATGGCAAGGACAAGGAATAATTAATAAACCAAATTATACAATAATATATTGTGGATCAGAAACAAGAGCAGGACAACTACGGACATGGTTTATAATGACAAAGAAAATGAGAGAGAGTCTGCTGGAATCCAAAACAGTTTATGATAGAATACGCAGGATTAGAATGAAGGAAGATTCAGAAACATAACAATAATATCAGTACATGCACCCACAGAAGAGAAAGGTGAAGCGGAAAAAGAAAAAATGTATGACCAATTGGATGACACATGTAACAAAGTACAAAAATATGACATGGTTATAGTAATGGGTTACTTAACCCTTTTAGTGCGGTGGGCCAATATATCGGCTTTTGCAGCTCGGGCAAAAAGTGCAGCGGGCTGATATATCGGCTCTAGAAAAAAATTTTTTTTCAACTTTATGACATTTAAATAAAAACATTTGTATTTCAGTAAACGTAAAAAAATTTTATTATTATTAACCAGTTTAACCTAATCAATTAAAAAAAACGCATATAGATATGTAAACAAATAGCTTTATATTGTTTTTTTTTCCTAGTTGCTACATTTTATTAAAATACCCTACACATTTCTCGCCAGTACCCCAGGAAGAAGGATAGCACTAAGAGGGTTAAAATGCAAAAATAGGTAAGGAGACACATATATCCAAAGTAGCAGGTAAACTCACAATTCATGATAAAACTAACAATAATGGTGACATGGCAGCTCAGTTCACAAAAAGAAATAGATTAATTATAAATAGTACAAGATCCAGCGAAGTAAACCAAATTGATCTCATACTGGTCTCTCAGAGACACTGTACATTGGTTACATACTGAAGAAGCTGCAGAGGGTCAAACTGTGACTCTGATCAGTACCTAGTCAAAGCAAGAAAAAGGGAGAGAATAATTCAAACAGAGAAAGGTCAAGAGATGATTGGACACTGATAAGTTAAATAAAGACAAAGAAATCAGGAAGCAACAAAAAGTCATAGCTAGTAAAATGCAGACCAACAGCCAAGAAAGAACTGATGAAATAAACATGAGTGGGAAAAAATAGGAAAAGCAATCAAAGAAGCTGCAGAAGAAACCGTCAGAGAATAAGAAATGCTGAATGGTTTGACTATGAGTGTGCCCTAATTATACAGGAGAAGAATAATGCTAGAGAAAGGATGATACAGAAAGAAACAAGAATGAATACTGATACTAAGAAATGAGGAGGGAAGCAAATAGGATATGCAAGAAGAAAAAGGAGAAAATGAAGAAACAGCTAGAGGATATTGAAGAATACAGCAAACAGAATGAAAGGAGAAAGTTCTACAAAGCTGTAGAAAAGGCAAAAAGAGTATACCAACCAATAATGGAGGATGTATAAATAAGGAAGGAGATGTAATACAAAAAGGGAATAAGGTCCTGGAAAGATGTGTAGAATACTTCAAAGAACTCCTCAACACAGAAGATAAAGAGAGAGTAACAATTGAGGAAAAAACAGGCCAATGAAAGAAGTTAGGGAAGAAACAAATATAAAGGAAAATCTGTGCACAATTAAGCCCACTAGGCAGGAAATTACACAATGCATACAAAGTTAAAAATTAATAAAGCTCTGGGGGGAAGACAACATTATGGCAGAGCTAGTAAAATATAGAGGGGAAGTAATGACTGATGCTATACATAAGCTTATCTGTATATTATGGGAAACAGAAAGAATGCCAGAAGGATGGAGCACGGGGATCCTATGCCCAATATATAAAAAGGGAAACAAACTGGTCTGCAAGAATTATAGAAGGATAATGCCCTTAAATGAAGTGTATAAAATACTATTCAGCATCATTAATAAAAGGCTGAATGTAGTAACTGAGAAGGTAATTGGAGAATATCAGTGTGGATCCAATAGAACTACATACAATATACCAACTGTTTGTAATTAGACAAATTATGGAAAAATTATATGAGCATAACATTGAACTGCATATGCTGTTTGTAGATTTTAGACAAGCATTTGATAGCATAAACAGGATCAAATTATTAGAAGCAATGGAAGACATGAAAATTCCGCCTAAAATAATTAGATTGATTAAAATGGCACTGAATAAGATGATGGCTAAAGTTAAAATACACAATCAAGTATCAAATTAATCTGAATCCAGCACTGGAGTAAAACAAGGAGGCCTATAAACAACCCTTTTTATTCTAGGATTACACAAAGCTGTAGAAAAAATAGACCAAAGACGGACAATATTTAACAAATCAAGCCAAATATGTGCATATGCTGATGACATAGCACTCATCACAAGATCTAAAGAAAAAAATAGTGCAGATATAAAAAGAGTTGGAGAAAGTAAAGTAAGTAAAATGGGACTGATAGTTAATACCAGTAAAACTAAATATATGGTTATGAACTCATCTGGCACACCTTGAGTCATTCAGGACCTGGAGATAGGACAGATAAAATTTGAATGTATAAATGAGTTTAAATACCTAGGGAATATAATTGTGAAAACAAAAGCACAACATGCATAAATGAAAGAATACAAGCAGGGAATAAAGCACACTATGCAAATATGAAGATGCTTAAGTGCAAGCTAATAAACAGAAACACTAAAATACAAATATATATATATAAATCACTTCATAATTAATCACACACACACACATACATACATATATATATATATATATAAATCACTTCAATCACAATCATCAGGCCAGTAATAACATATGGAGCAGAAACCTGGTCACATATATATATATATATATAAATCACTTCAATCACAATCATCAGGCCAGTAATAACATATGGAGCAGAAACCTGGTCACTCACAATCACACAAGAGAACAGCCTAAGAAGATTTGAAAGGAGAGTATTGCAAAGAATATGTGGACCTATTATTGAGAACAGATCATGGCAAAAGAGAAGCAATGAAGAACTAAAGACAATAATGAAAGGGGAGGATGTGGTTAAATTCATGAAATCCCTGAGAATACAATGGTTGGGCCATGTGTTAAGGATGAAAGAAACGGCAATGTCGAAGAGGGCACTAGAAGGGAGACTGTATGCCGCTAGACGGAGAGGAAGACCCAGACTGAAGTGGCTAGACAACATAATAGAAGATCTGAAGAAGATGAGAGTGAGGGACTGGCGGCAACTAGCCAGAGACAGAGAGAAGTGGAGGCTGATTGGGATGGAGGCCAAGGCTCACATAGGGCTTTAGCGCCGAAGAGAAGAAGAAGTAATATACGTCGTAATACGGCAAGGAATGAAAATAGCGTGTTTATTTCATGATTTACGCACACAAGACGACGCTTCCGGTTTATTCGAGTTTCCAATTTTCCGAGTAAGCCGCAGTCACATTAACTCGCACAATCCATTCTGTACTCCTGCCGGCCGCGCATTTTTGATGGAAACGTATTTATTGGCTCCTGGGTTCGAACCCGAGACTCCTCAGAGATAAGAAAAGTTTACATGGGGCTTCCTACAGAAACACAATGCAGTTTGTCTCAAATCTCTACAACAAACTGTTTCTGAAATAGAGAGGGGGACGGACAGACAGACGGATTTTAGCTTGATATACGTACAATATGTCACCACGGCGAGGTAAATACCAATTGGTATTTACCTCGCCATGTTGGACCATTAATGGTCTGTGGGTGTTCGAGATTAATATCTGGCCCCCTTAATTTTCGTGATATATTTCCTCTATTGTCGAACAAAATTTCATAGCAAAATTCCCACTTGAAAATAAAACTGACAGAAGCTATTAAATTATTTGCCAATAGCAATCATTAACATCGGAAAAATAAGAAGCATTCATTTTTCAGCTCATCAAATAATATTAATCCTCTTGTGTCATAGTCCCCGTAAATAAAAGAAGGAACAAACATTCAGAATTTTTATAAAAATACCTCAACTATCAATTTTTAAGAGCTTAAAAACCTATATTTCTGACCATTAAGAACTTAGAAGCCCTTAATATCAATGCGATCAGCCTGAAAGAATTGAACGCCGCTCTAACGCCGTAATGAGTAAACCAGTTGCACCCACTGTCCACGTTCAACGTGAAAAACTGGAATATAGGAATATATAAACAAGAGTGATAGTGGTATCAAGCGTATCAAGCAGTTACGTACGCCACGAAGCGAGAAAGTAAGGTAGATAACTGGAGAAACGATGTTTGAACTTGTTGAAAAGAAACAGCGTGTCATATGCAAGCTGGGAATGGGAACGTAACGTAATTGCCATATTCATTAATCATGAAACGCTATTCCAGAAATATTTACGTTGTTAGAAGTTCCTCGAATGCACCATTGTAGAGCAGCAGATGCTCCTTTCGGTGGCATTTACTTTAAATGTTTTTTAAATTACATGTAATTTATAAATTTCAAAATGTTAGTGCGCTTTTTTCATCGTCGGAGAAGACTCTTTCTAGTTAAATTGATTGTTGTTCTCATATCGGTCATGGGTTTATTGTTGTGGACAAAGAGGAGTAGAGAAATGCAAAATAGTTACACTGGGAAGATAAATCCAATTCCCTCAGAAAATAATTGGAAACTGACTGGAAATCTGAGATTTCTGGAAGGGAGTAACAACACTTCAAACTATGATTTAGTTCCTGAACGATTGCGAGCCATATCACCCTTAGATGTGCCGGTTAGAAGCAAAGATATAATATTAACTGATAGTGATTTTGAGAGTATTATAGCAGAGGATGAAAAAAAAATAGTTCCTGGCCTTGGTGAAATTGGATCGCCCGTTCATTTATATGGAGAAGAAGCGAAATTAGCAGAAAAAATGATAAAAACCGAAGCATTCAATGTGATAGTGAGTGACAAAATCTCCCTCACTAGATCTGTTCCCGATTCAAGAGATCCACTGTAAGTTATTCTTCACCAAAAATATGTTATGTACATTTGTAATATATCTCGATTTCCACAAATTATTTAATCATATTGTATTGTATTTTCCACAAATTATTTAATTGTATTATAGTGTATTGGTATCTCTACGTTAGTGATAATCCTGGCGATTCTTTCCAGATGCAAAGATGTTTTATATGATAAAAACCTTCCATCAGCTACCGTCATAATAATTTTTACAAACGAAGCTTGGAGCTCTCTAATACGTACTGTAAAGAGTGTAATCTTGAGATCCAAAGAACATCTGCTCAAGGAAATCATTCTTGTAGATGACTTTAGTGATAGAGGTAGGTCATTAAAATCAAATTGTATTCTATTTATGATAATTTTTTTCGGAAAAGTTTGAGCTAGAAGTATCATTTTCCCCTTCATGATGCCTTTCAGCTCACTGTCAAATTCTCATTTTACAAATAAGATAGTTTCGGAATTATTATCATAATTCCTAGAATGGGTTTAAACGTCAAGCAATCGAAATATTACAGAAGATTGGGTTTATATTTATACAACTATGAAAAATTATTGGAAGGTAGCTTTAAAGTGTGAAATGGTGAATTAATCCTTGGACCCTGGTATCTTATATTCCCTCCTTATTACTTATGTACTGTAAGAATTATTGCTTATATAATGCTCTCCATTGTATTTCATTATTCATGATTTAAAAAGTCTTTTGCATAATCAATTGGAAAGTAATATAATGATTATGTTCCCCTCTAAGTGTAAATTTACTTTTGTCTAAGAGTTAAAATAGTTTAACTTCCTCCTTGGTACTTATCTGCTCTTCTTATTCTGGTTATAGTTTTCCTTTAAGGGAAATTTTAGGTTTCCATGATTCTATTACCTCAAAGTAGCAGTTGGCAATCAGATCTCATTGTTAAGCACCAGTATTTAAGTGCACTTAAGTTAAGTCTTGGTGTTAATCAGTAATTATATTTAGTATTAAGGTTATTTATTCAGTCAGGTAGTGGTAGTTTATTTGAAAGCTATCCGACTATAATTATTTCCAGAGGAACTTGGAGGAAAATTGGATTACTACATCAAAACCAGACTTCCTAGTAAAGTCCACTTGATACGCTTGCCTGAGAGGTCTGGATTGATTAGAGCTCGTTTGGCAGGAGCAAGTGCTGCAACTGGGGATGTTCTCATTTTCCTTGATTCACACTGTGAAGTTAATATAAATTGGTGAGATTCTGAGAGTACTTAAATTACTACCATCTGAGGAACCGTGTTTTACATGCAAAATTACGTTGATATTACTTTCAGTACCTTATACAATTACATGCTAGATCATTAGCTAAAAAAATTGGTACAGGATAAATTTTGCTATTACCTTTGTATTTATGTTTGATTTTTAAGCTTTCATTCTATTTACTATCCTTTCATTTATGAAGGGAATTAAAGGGTCAATATGCATAAAATCTGAAGCTCTCTGAAATAATGAAGGGTTTCAAGCTAATTATACATTTCTTTGACATTGTTGATGGATGAGATAGGATGACCCTAAATATTTCGCCTTGCTTTTGTGTCAAAGTTATGGAAGTATAGATACTGTTTTTTGATAAAAAGAAGTGAATAAACTGGTTGTTGGTTTATAAAACACCACATTTAATTTTCATTATGAGTTCCCCTAAGATTTAGGAAGTTCTGCTTTCTTGTAAACTTTTCCGTGTATTTCATGTTCTTAGAAGAAAGATATGAAAATCAAAACGTTATTTTATTAACCTTAGAATTTTAAATTTTGCCTTACTTTTAGTGATATTTCCTTTAATAGCTTACTGAAGATTTTATTATTGATAATGCCTCTTGATCATAATGCATTTTCATCAGGCTGGAACCACTTTTGCAGCGTCTCAAGGAAAGTAGAAAGTCTGTATTGGTTCCCATCATTGATGTAATTGATGACCAGACACTGGAGTATTTCCACAGCAATGGCAAGTTTTTTCAGGTTGGAGGTTTCACTTGGAGTGGACATTTCACATGGGTGGATATACCAAAAAGAGAAATTGAAAGGCGTGGAAACCCTATTGGACCAACCAGGTATTGGTCTTCATCTAATTGAATTGAAAAAAAGGTTTAATTGGATAGAGGTCAAATTACAAATGCTCCAGAAAGCCATGCTCATGTTATGAATTATGAAAGAGTGAGGCAAAAAATAGTGAAAAAGTCTCAATGTGCACTGAGATGAGAACTCAGTGAAATTAACTAGTTATTTTATTCTAAAATTCAAAATGTGTCATTTGTTATATCATTGGATTGGAGATTTAATTGAGTCTAAATCATGAGTAAAGTAAATCTTTTCTGTTTGTGTGAGTTTTTATATTTTTATCAACAATAGAATATTAACAAAATTGAGGAAAGTGTTTTATGGAAATTTCTGAATGACTGGTAAAGTAAACATGTTAGCAGGACTGGCATGACAATACAAGTACGATGAGCATCCCTTGGGGTGGCAAAATTTCAGGGCAAAGATTGCAGGAATATATTCCCATTCTGTCGCATAAGCCATTCATGAAAATCAGGTGTGATATAAGATTAAGTAAGTAACATGTAGAATAGTTTCACATACACTTTTAGAAGATATCAACCTGAAAAGGAACTTGGAAGGAGATTTGGATTAATCAAATTATTAAAACAATATAAAAGTTTTTTCTATTTGAAATGCTTGCAGATACTTCACATTTATGGTGAATGGGTTCCTGAAAAGTGAAATACAGATTATAAGAGTGGAAATCAAGGCTTTCAGAGAACATTAATGTTCAATATCTAACTAGTGAGCAAATAAAGTAATCTGAACAAATGATAACAGGAATGATAATGATGATAACAGGTTATTCTCATCTCCGTAGCCCAACGACCGAAATACTTTTTTTTAGATATGTAGACTGTACTTTTGCAGTTTGGCCTCATGGGAGGGAATCTCTGGAGTATTTTTTTAGACCATCTGAACAGCAGACATCCTTATATAAAATTCACTATGGAGATCGAGAAGGAGGGATGTCTTCCTTTCCTGGATATCCTAATTAGATGCAAACCGGATGGGATGCTTGGCCACAGCATATACCACAAGCTAACACATATGGACTTTTACCTATATGGGAGCAGTCACCACCAACCGGCCCAACTACGGTCCATGCTCTCTACTCGGGCTCACCGAGCACACGTAATCTCCAACGAAGAGAATGTCAGTAAAACAATGGAACACCTGAGGAAGACACTTCTGCAAAATGGCCACCGCAGAAAGGAGAAAGACCTGGCCCTGAAAAGGGCTGTTTTCCATAACGTCAAGAAGTCGGCGAACGAGAATTAACCCACAGCCACGGCAGTTCTACTGTTTGTTGCCCCGATCTCTTGAAAAATTGCAAGAATCCTGGGTAAACATAACATTCGCACCATCCACAAGCCCCCCAGGAAACTTGGGAATCTTCTCACCGATGTCAAAAAAAAGCTCGGAATGAAAGCAGCCAGGGTATACAAGGTGCCATGCGAGTGTGGAAGAGCTTACATTGGTCAGTCAGGAAGGACCGTGGAAACAAGACTGAAAGAACATCAACACCTAAACCAACCGGAAAAATCAGCGATCACCAAGCATTGCATACAAAGCGGCCATAGCATAAAATTCGAGAAATCCAAAATTATGTCCAAAACAGATAAATTTTGGGACAGAATCATCAAAGAGTCCATTGAAATCAGACTAGCAGGAAACAATGTCAACCGAGACGACGGTTTCCAACTTCCACCAGCATGGAAACCCATGATCCAAAGAATAAGGGAGGAACGCCACCATGGGCCATCAACCAATCAGGTGAAAGAAGCCACGGGGCTCCCCCCTATATAAGCGAGACCAAAAACTCAACCCTGAGGATGCTAGCAGCCGAAACGTTGGTATTCCACCGAGAAGCCACCCAGTTAGCAGCCTGAGAAGACTATTTTCAGCATACATTCCACCGGAAAAGTGTCAAGACTCATCTATATTATACCAGTTTGAATTAGTGTTAAGAAAAGTGGCAGTAATAGAATTTCAAAATATAATTTTATATTCCTATAATTCAGTATTGAATAGAATCCCAGTCAAAAAAAAGCATTATGGAAATATCAGTTTATTATATGGGTAAAACATTTTTGTATCTCTACTAGGGAAATCGGAAAATTTTCAAGTACTACTTTTTCTTCTACTAAAATTATGAAAATGGTGACATTCAAGGCAAGAGCTCCTTTAATTATTTCAATTAAATTATCAATATTAATGTTTGCTAAAATGTACGATCTCTAGCAGGAGAGGCTCTAAGTACTTAGGTGCCCCAATGCCAAGTTCTTCAATGGAGCTCCCTTGTCAATCTCTCCATGCTAATAATAAAGATACTTGTGGCATTTTGGCTCCTAATTATAAAAGAAAAATTGCTGACAGAACCAATGTGTTCAACTTTTGTAGCAAATATCCTGCCTTGTTAGAGGTAATAAGTATTACAGATGATAATATGCTGAAGTGTAATGATAAGAACTAATGGATAATTTAACACTAGAATTGTTATATATCTGAAGAAATGTTATAATTATTTCTTTCAGATCCCCAACAATGGCAGGAGGTCTCTTTGCAATAGACAAAAATTACTTTTGGGAGATTGGCTCTTATGACTCTCAGATGGATGTTTGGGGAGGAGAAAATTTAGAAATGTCATTTCGGGTGAGTTTGAAGACCTTAGTTTATATCTTTGCTAAATATTATCTGATCCTGTCCTGAACAAGCTACTAAAACTCCATCAAGTGATATTGCAAAGTGACATGATCAAACATTCTTTTTTTTATAAAATATTTATTAAAAAATTACTTTACATAACGATGTACTGGTTGATCCTCCAAATTATTACTTAGTTTTCTGTTTTATGCATCTTTGCTGTTTTTGTTGTTGAGCAAGTGAAATTATTTCAGTATTTGGGAAGTTTAGTGACTGAGAATGAGAGCTGTACCCAGGAAGTAAGACAAGAGGATTGCTGTGGGTAAAAAAGCATTTGAGAAGGTGAAAAGACTTCTGACAACATGTAGAACTCCGATAGATTTGAGAAAGAGATTTGCTAAATGTTTTGTATGGAGTGTGGTGACTTACAGCAGCAAAACATGGACAGTCAAAATGAAAGATCAAAAGTACTAAAAAAGTTTCGAAATATGGTTGTGGAGGAAAATGCATGAGGTGAAGAGGGCTGATAGAAATGAGGAAGTACTATTGAGAATAGGAGAGGAAAGAACACTGCTGAGGGAAATCAAAAAGAAGAAAAGGGCTTGGTTGGGGCACATACCACACCAAAATTGCCTATTTAAAAGAATTATTGAAGGAAAAATAGAAGAAAAGTGAGGAAGGGGAAAAAAAGAATGGGAATGCTCAATGACAAAAATGGCTGAAGTTACAGGCAAATGAAAAGAAACACCTTTGCATTGTTTGAGTTATGATACTTTTTTATAACTAATGATGTATTCAAAATCATGACAAGATTTTACAAGCTTCAAATACTAGAAAATAGGCCAGATGTGATTTTTTAGGTAGTCTATATGAGGATTGTTCTATAAGTCCTTAGAAAAAGATAGTAAAAACAAACTATTTTGTGTGAAAAGTGCCAAAAGAGCCTCAGAGATGACCACACGATTGTGATTATTCTCCTCTGAGAGCAAATGCAGCTCCCACCTTGTGGAGATATTTTTCACACTCAATTTTTTTGCAAAATTGAAAACACTGTACCTTGCGATATGCCTGTGGCTTCGACTAATTCCCACACTTTGATTTGTTGATCTCTCAAAACCATATTGTGGATTTTTTCAATCATTTTGGGGATAGTAACTTCCACTGGATGTCCCAAACGATGTTCATCTTTTGTGGATGTACGGTCATGTTTTAACTCATTTACCCAATTGTAAACAGTTGCAAACAGAGGAGCAGATATGCCATGAACTTCATCCAACTCAGCTTTGATCTCTTTCGGTGTTAAGCCTTTTAAATATAAGTATTCAATCACCACTTCAATAAATCACTTTTTTCCATTTTTTTAAATAAGCAAAAGTTTTCTGCTTCAATCGACAGTAAAAATGAAAGGATGTAATGGATATAACTGAGACTTTAACAGCTATCTAGTGGGTAACGATGCTTACTAAGAACAAGCCATATATGATACTACGAGTGCCATCTCTTGGATTTTCTAAGGACTTATTGAACAACCCTGGTATCTTTCATTTTGATAGACTGCAGAAATCTCAAGATAAGCTGCATCTAAATTGGTATGATGAATATAATCTGTACTCGCATTTTTAGGCCTACTATTGGTTTTTCATAAAAAATTGTATTTATTGGTCAATATATGTATTAGATTATACAGTAATTATTATCAGAGATGTTTCTTTCTTTTAGGTTTGGCAGTGTGGAGGTTTGTTGGAAACAATTCCATGCTCTCGCGTTGGTCACATCTTCCGCTCCTTCCATCCTTATTCTTTTCCTGGAAATCGTGATACCCATGGTATAAACACGGCACGCGTTGCTCATGTTTGGATGGATGATTATAAGAGGCTCTTTTTTATGCATCGACCTGATTTGTTGGTATGTGTACTGGGCACTTGATTAGCAGCATGTGTTTGATATTCTTTTATATTACTGTAATTGTAAGGTTTTTATAAGTTAAAATCTGCATACCTTTAAGTTATTGTATTGAACAGACCAGAGACATGTCTGCCAAACTATTTCATCCAATATCACACAGGGGAAGGGGGTTGATTATGTAGCCCAAATGCAGAAATATATATTTTGATTGATGTGAATATAAATGTTGTTTTATGTGACTATAAAATATTGTTTTATCAATGAATATGTTATGTTAAAAGAACGAAGTAGGTCTAAGGAAGTAAGAAAAAGCAGGGACAGATTTAGGTTATCAGAGGCCCAAGATGGAAAGGTCAGATCGAGTCCTCCATTAGGATTCGTCAGAGTAGAAAATATCAATTTTTCATAAAATAAGGTTATATCAAGAGAACTGTTTCACTTAGCTGAAGAAAGAATATACAAACTATTTATTTTAAAGTAGTATATCTATCAATTATATTAAGAGACAGACTGTATGTCATGAAGAGACAAATTATTCAATTTATACTGTAAACATATCCAGTAGAGTCACTTAACATACAAATACAGTATACTTTCTTGGAGAGAAGAACAAGAACCCATGAATGTGTCATACCTCTATAAAACATGAAAAATTATATTATCAAGAATTAATAAATACTGCCTTATTGAGGTCCTTAGCTATCACATAGTGCACCCAATTATAAATTCCCCGGGGAAAAAGTCATGCTCACATTTTGGTAGAGCTGATCTATTTCATTCTTAATGATTCTTAAATTCCTATTTTCATAACATGAAATTTTATAAAATATCATTTTCAAATCATTAATAATCAAATTAAAATATAATACAAGCAGGCCTTGTCTTTTGGTGAGATTTCATTCCTGAAAATACAATGGAAGACAAAATCCCAAAAGTAAACTAATTGGTGTAATCAGAAATGCAGGGTCAATTTCAGTTCTAGTGAAAATGAACCAGGATGAGTTTCCTTCTTATTGTTGAGAGCTGAAAATTAGAAATAATGCAGCAGTTTAATGTATGCACAAGATTTCTGACAACATAAATTACATGACAATTACCAAGGAGGAATGGACTTGAAAAAGTCCATTCTACCTTGGGATTTCCCTGGGTTACCCTTACCCATTTTCCTGTGTACATGACAATTACGTAATAAAATTTAATTAAAGCTCTGCACTATTAATTAATAATGTGTGCTTGTTGTCTAACTTGTAGGGGCTAGTTTTGTTTCTACTTCAGAAATTGAAACAATAAGACTGTGATATAAAATTGTGTACCAAAGTAGGTAGATGTAAAATTAAAATAAACCATCAAAATGAAAAGTTACAATCCTACCAGATTGATGATACTGAAAAATTTTGTTGTGGATAAGGATTGAGAAATCTAGTTTCAGCTGCCTACAATGTTACAGATGGATAATCTTATGTTATCATGTACATCTTAGCATTTTGTCATGTAACTTTATGCTGCAAAAACTTGCTTATCTGTAGTAAACAAAAAACAGCAGAAAAACAGCCTACCCTTCCAAGAAACTTATATTAATTTAGTAAAGATTTGGTAGGTGGAAAAGAGGCTCTCTTTCCAAGGTGGGCATTTTTTGACCAATCGTGATCATAATGACAGCATCTGTCATTTTGTTGAATTTTTGTGACCAATGCACAGTGTCTTAGTAATGAATTATGAAAGTACGAAGTATAAAATTTATAAGATCTCATGGGTAGCATGGCTTGTCTGTGGTGTTCTTCTCCATGTTTCATCATTCCACTGAGTGGTGATTTGTATGCTCATATTTGTCTTCATTTTTTTTGTTCATTCCTTTTATTTTCAACACATATTTATCAGTTTTTGTGAAGAAGCTGGGATGCATTTTGTTTTGATTTGGCAAAATCAATTTTTTATGTAGTTATCCAAAAAAGCAAGTGTCATTTCATAAACTTTAACCACAAAAGAGCAAAAAAACAAAGATAAAGCTGTCAAATATGAGACCTGCCTCCATTATAGCTAATATCAATAAATTATATAATTATTACTGATGTTTATTAAAAATTCTCCTATGAAATTGAAACATTTAATTTAGGCCAGAGGTTTTCTGCCACTTTTTAAAAATGACCAACCAAAACATTGCTTATGAAGTGGTCATTACAAGTAATTGAGCATTGGTCATATATTTTGGCCAAAGTGCTAGTTGACCTCCCAATTAGGGATGCGGCTGAACAGGCTTTTGCTATTACACATGTATATTCTCTGTTTGTATCATATGGTAGGTAATATATAGATCATGATTTAATGAACCCATCTGTATTATTATATACGATTTTGATTTCACTTTCAAAACATGCCTTTATTTGAAACAATGAAGTAAAACATTTGCTGTTGGATGTTGAAACAACTTAAACCATGTTGTAAACCCAGGAAAAGCAAACCTGAAAAATGTCTGGCTGCCCTAGGACTTGAACCTGGAATCCTTTGCTTCCAGGGCTGACATTTTAACCAATTAAGTTATAGAATGAGGACATTCTAATGTCCTTTTGGGAGACTTATTTGTTGTGTATGATTTTATTGATCTTGTAATCAATCTTGTATTCTTGTATCAATATGATAGCCAATAAGAGTATAAACCTGTCCAAATTTACTAACTAGTAAACATTTACTAACATTTATCAATTTCGTAAAGTTTTGCATCTATACTGTAATCAGTTTTCATGGCACACTGCTAGGAAGAGGATCGTAGCCAAGATTTGTCAATGACTTAAGAGCCAAGGAGTAAACACAATATTGCCTACAATCCTTGGGATGGAGAATTTACACCCAAAATCTAAACTGTTTATATTTACATTATACCCTGCAAGTTACTAGCAAGGTGTATAACTCTTGTAATGATTAAAAAAGGAAGAAACCATAAAAGATTCCCTCCATTTTCCCTTTTGTCAATTCATTTGTGAATTCAGACATATATGTAAGAGATAACTGGCAAATATATAAAACCAGGCTTAAACCAACTTTAAAATTGTTTTTGTGGAACCAGTTAAGAAATGATCTTAGGCTTTCCTGGTGGATTGCTTGTAAAAAGGTTTCTCGGGATTCCAACCAGGTAATTTCTGGAAACATTGCTGTTGCCAACGTTTCGATGACAAACTCTGTCATCTTCCTCAGGGCACCTTGGAGCAGCCTTTTTACAGTTAAGAAATATTTCCACAAAATTAAATTAAAGCATTTTTCTTTTTCTTTGATTTCATTTGCAATCATATTAGAAAAACTAACCTCTATAAACATATTCTTTTCCATGAAAGGCTCTTGGTTTCTTTCCTCCTTTGAATAATTACTTTTTTCTGGTTGATGTAATGTTTTGAAAATGAATTACCTCTGGTACCGGAAATTTTTTTCATGCACTACACAGTCATGCCTGAGAGACAACCAATAAGTATTTTCAAAGATTGATCTACACCTTTGCACTCTAAGATCCCAATTAAGAATGGAAAAATACAGCAGAGGGTATGATTCATTGAAGATTGGCATTTATTTCAATTTGAATGTTTTGAAAAATTAAGTTTTGAAATTAAGACCAAGTGGAGTTCTATTAGTTAAGCACTGAATGGCATGGAGGTAATGGGGATTTTTTTTCTCATTGACATGCCATCTTAAATATTTTGTACCACTTCTGCTCTGGGATTTTCCTCTTCTTAAGTTGAGTTCACCACCTGAGTTGTGAATCAGTTATCCCATTATCCTAAAAGGTTTTGAAAGAGCAATTAAGACGAGGCAAAGATTCAGTTAATGAGATATTAAAATGTAGACAGGTGGTCTTTAGAACTGTTATGATAAGAAGTATCTTGTTTGCTATTTATTTACTTTTATTTGAATCTCTTATATGCTTTTAAACTGTTTTCTGTGGAAAATATAATCATACTCTCATAAGACTGTAAAAAATGTAAGTCTTGATGTGCAATTTAGAAACACCTTTCATTCTTTTTCTTCCTTTTTACTTTCCTCTCTTTGTCAAAACTTATAATTACAGTAAAATGTTTATGATCTGTCATGACATTTGTGTCTTTACAAATTATAATTATATCTAAAAATTGTAGCATTACTCAGTGTAGTGGCTATTTAACTTTTTTTTGTTAACTCCTTATGTTTCAGACTGTTGATTATGGAGACATAACTGAAAGAAAAGAGTTTCGGTCTAGGATGAAGTGTAAGGATTTCAAATGGTACTTGCAGAATATATACCCTGAGAAATTCATCTTAGATGAGAATGTTAAAGCCTTTGGTAGGGTATGTACCGCTTTAATTGTCAGTTTGGGTTTATTTGAAATATAGCACCTCAAGTTATTTCTGAATTCAAAAGCATTTGCATGTCATAGAGCATACCTGTCAACATTTGGGCACAATATCTACACACAGTATTATCTTACTGTCTTCATCTAATTTAACTTTAAAGTATAAATTTATGTTTTTACAATATCTTTTGATTTTCTCTTTCAAGTGATTGGCCATAAGAATGAAGAAAATAACATCGTATCATTTGAATAGATTATTTTATATAGTTTTACAAATTTTTAACCCTTTTACAACTGATTTGAATCATTCATCTTTGTTTATCAATCCTACAAAATGATGCATTTGCAAAAATATACTAAATTTAAAATAATAACACACATTTTTAAAATCATAATTAAAGCCTAAGTTTATTTATTTTATCTATAAATTGTGAACCCATAATTTACCTTCGTATTTTGTGTAATGTTTTTACTACAAATTATTTAGTAATATAGTAAATTTCACTCTAAATCTTTTGGCAAAATAGCTGCATTGTGGTAAACATCTATGGTGGTGAAGCCGTTCTCTTTTATATTTAAGTATTTGATATGATATTCTAATGTTATTAGTCAAAATTAAGTTGTTTTTACAGGAATAAGAGATAAGAGAGTTATATATCCAAGAGGTTTATTTTCACATCTTAATTTGTTTTACTAACCTTAGTCATTTATCTTAATATTTTTTGGTTAATATGCCTCTTCATTTTATAATTATAGCTTACCAATGAGGTGTGAAATTATAGCTGTAATAACCCATTCACAGACAAAATTGCTGTCCTCTCCAGTTTTACTACTATCAGTAAGATAGTTCCAGCCGTCCATTTTGAATTGTTATAACATGCATGACGGATGCTACCACAGAGTAGCACATAAGCAAGTATCTTAAAGCATGGCTGGGTGTCCGAGAAGGGAAAGAAATGTTATGTGACAACTCATTAAATGTGCCTCTGTCTGCGAATGGGTTAAGTTATAAAACAGTGCTGAAATTTCAGGTCGAAATTGACTTATTCAAAATAATCTATTTTTGGCCAAGGAAACATGTTGGAAGTCAATTATAATTGCATCAATGATGGTGAACAATTTTGTCTAGTGATCACTTGCCCTTATGTGTGTTTAAGCTTTCTTAGTTATTCAAGGAAAGATTGGCCGTAACAGCAACTGCAATGATATCCTACAAAGGAGGGATATAATTTTTCTATGAAACTGGTGTTCAATGAACGAAAACTTCATTCATTGTTTCAATAATTTTATACACTCTTCCAATAAGGAAGCTGAACAGTTAAATCAGAAATCATGGTGAAAGAGGACTAATGCTCTGTTAAATGAACTTTATTACGGCATGCATTGACTTGGTATTACATGGAACTCATTCTTAAGGGGCCTCTTTACCTTACAGGAAATATAAGGACGAGATTAGGGTTCAGTTAGTTCCAGCTTTGGCAGCTGTCAAAACCAAAAAATTTCCCCTCTCAATAATGGTGGGATAGGCTTTAGGGAGGAGGGCTAAGTTGATGGTGGGAAAGTTTATCTTAATTGCTAGCTGAAATCAAGATGATGAGGAGATAATATGATTTCATTACATTATCAACAGTTTTACTGTGATTCCTAAAGCCCACTTACACGGTCAATATGATTGACTCAGTATCAATATTGTTCAATATTTTGAATGTCTGAGAGATATATTGAAGCAATAATATTGAAGGAAAAAATGTTGAAGAAAATTAAAACTATTTAATTTTTATTGAAGCTCTATCAATACAATGAAGAGATGTCAATATTATTGCCATGTGTGAGGGATATATTGTGCAATATCTTTCATTCAGTCATGGGAAAAGGAAGAGGGTATAGGCAGGGTCATATATCTAGTGTTTGTGACATAACTTGTAGTTCCAAAGGCATGCCACCATTGGTGCTGCAGTCAGATGGTCCATAACTAATAAGTACCACTCCTTATGCAATAACGTTTATTGTTTATGAATAACATGAAATATTATATTTCTCTCCAATTTATTGACAATGAAATGGGCCAATGACTATAAGAAGCACTTTCGCACACATTCTTGACCAATCCTCTGCCTTTCACTTCTTTTCTTCTTGGGTGCCGCAGCCAGTGCAATTACTACATGCAAATCAAAGTCACTCTGAGAAAACATAGCTACGTCCATCGTTAATCAAAGCGAGATCTTCACTGGCATTATATTAATCCATGTTATTGAACTGTGTGAGGGGTACCCATTTTTACCAAATATTGTATTAATAATAATATTGACCTTGTAAGGTGGGCTTAAGAAGAGCCTTGAACAGAGTTTTTGAAATATTGAGTGGATAAATTCAATTCTGGATTTAAATAATTTACGTTTCTAAAATCCTGAATATTTGAATAATTTCAGGTATCTCTTTTCATAGCATAACTTGCAATATAATGTAAGATGCTAGGGATGTACAGAAACCGAATCCATATACATGTTTGGTATTTAGTAAATATTGGAAATAATCCATCTATGAGACATTTTCACTCATGAATAGAGGTGAGAAAATCTAAACAGTTGAGAGATATTTTATAAATTTAAATTTATTTATTTTTGGAATAGCTTATGTGGTGAACGGGAAATATTAAAAATCCAGGTGAAAAATTTTTAATGCTTTATTTTTTAAAATTAAGAGTAACTATCCATTTAGTGATTTTTCTGAGTTTAATAATTTAGGATTGACAAAAGGATATAAATTCTATGAACATTTGAAAATTTTGCCAATCTTTGGAAATTATTATAATATACTAATAGCTGTTTAGCGTAATACAGTGGTACCTTGAGATAGAGTTCAATTCGTCCTGTGACCGAGCTTGTAAGTCAAAATTATCCTAAATCAAATCAATTTTCGCTTAATATTTTCCTTTCCTATCCTTTGGAGAGAATTTGAAAATTATCATATTGGTTGTAATGACAGTTGGATGTTACCTAAAAATGGTAACATTCCTCAGAGTTGTTAAGTTCATCATTATTATTATTAATTTAAATTTGTATTGCCTATTTGTTGTGCTGATAATGCCTCTGCCATCTAATTTATTATGAATTTCATCAGTTGGTGATTATTAGTTGATAATAAATAAGAAATTCTACAGTCCCTTGAAATTTAGTTTGTTGACTATTAAGTTCCATTTTGGGTAATCTTACAAGTCTATTCTAATTTTCAAACCCTCAGATACAGCTGCCAAATATCTCCAACACTCGCTGGTGTGTGCATTTATGGAAAAATTCAATAATATCAGACTTTAAACCTTCTTTTAATCGTTAATCAATCTTTTTATTAAAGACATACCTTATTTCACAATTATGTGTTGTTTATAATCTATCTTTCACTCAACTGAAAAATTCCATTCTTCAAGAACCTCTGGTTTTCAGGGAAAAATCTCTAAAAGGTTATCCAGTTATCAATTATCCCAACAACCCTGTACAATGGTAATGGTGTATGGTTAACAAATTAAATTATTTTCTAGTTCACTTGTTGTATTTGCTTATCAATTAGAATATAGGTATGCATGTTTTTGTATTCACTACAAACTTGTGTTATTTTAATCATGTGATTCTGGATTTTTTCATTTTTCACACGCTTTCCACTCCTCTGTATTATGTCAGCAATGCCAATGCCTGTACAGTTCTGTCTCTGACCACAGGAAAGAGGTGACTTCCGTTATATTTGTAATGGTGGAGGGATGTTCTTCAGACCAACTCAATTCACAAGCTGAGGTTTAGTGTGAGCAGAGGAGTTGTTATGCCAAATGCATCCTCTAACGGCAGTCACTAATAAAAATTTGTAGATATGGCTTTATTGCCAGAGCCACATTGCATTTGCTTTGACTAACTTGCACATTGGTGAGTGGTAATTGCACCATTTGGGCTATTTTTCAGTTATATAGCTTGTAACTATGATCTTCAGATGACTAATTCATTAATATCACCACCATGGAAATTTGCAAAGATTGGTGAAATAATTATTTCATACTTAAATCGATTGTTTCTCTCGAATCTAAAAGGTTCGTGCTTCTTTATTGGATCTTTGCCTGGACACTATGGGAAGGGAAGATGGGGACAAGGAGTATGCAGTCGGTACTCAATTCTGCTCGCTCTCAGCTACTGTTGATCAGGTAATTTAGACTGAAAAGGCAAGCAAAATATTTCAGCTCACTTCTCAAGTTGTAGGTTTCTCTTTTCAGCTATAAGTTAGTTCCTGCTTAACACTGCTCAACACAGAAACGCATTGACCTTAGTAACCAAGTGCCAAGTGCTTTAATTTCACTTAAAAACATTTCCTTTTTCTTGTAATTACTTATCTCTTCTCACAAAGTAGTGCTTATTTCTCAAGGCTTCCGTAAATGCGTCTTATTTAATCAGTTTTTCTTTTAAAGCTCTCTGTATCATCATCTTACATTCCATGCTTCAGCCAGGCCATAATGAACATCATCAATGGCCATATTAATCAATGATGCTCTATACACAATGCTATGAGGGGGCTCCCAGATAACCAAGTGGGTAGCACATTTGAATTTGGTGAAAATTGTCTCAGGTACAATTTCAGGTTGGGGCCCTTTTGTGAAATGACCTCAGCTGTCAAAGCACTTTTAACAACACTACTACCACAATGCTATGAAATGACTTGTAGAAAGTATTAACTTCCTACTTCCTAACTACACCAGCATGACCAACTTAATATTGTGATTCACTTGTCATATCTCACATCAACTTGCAGACAGTCACTCAAACCTTCATACATCTCTCTAATGACAGTTAATACATGTAAGAATTCACCAATGAATGTCAAGTCAAACTTAAAAGCTAAAATTACCTTGTCTCTAAATCTGTGCTTACATCATTTTCCCTTGACATTTATCTCTGCTTTTGTAATTGGTGTTAAGTGGGGACTAGCTGTCTTGTCATTGTGTAAGGGAACAGTACATGTACAGGCAATGGTTGAGAGTTGATCAATAAACATTGCATCACCATCCTCAAACCCAGCTGTTTATTGCTGTCAAAGTAAATCTTGGATGGTCAAATCTACTGTGCTTACAGGTTCGATCTGGTACTCTTTGTCTGGATAATTTACAGCGCAATGAAAGAAATGAGTACACTCTTGGAGTGTATCATTGCCATGAACGACTATATTCTAGCCAGGTAAGTGCAAAGTAGTGGATAAAACAGTAATGCTTGTTCTAAATTTCACTTTCATGAAACATCATTAATAAAAGAAATTTTCTAAATTCATTATCATTAAAAAATTTATGACTTTTAGGAAGTCAAATCCAAAATCAGTAATTTCTCTAGTATTTGGCTGAATGCCATTTGAACAATGCCACTCTAGTTCACTAGTTGGTTTATCTCCTCAGTATTGTTAGCCAGACTTATACTTTAATTTATATCAAAAGAATATTTTATTACTCTTTTAAAATTATAAGTTTCATGAGAATGTATCTTTGTTTAATTAATAGTTATAATTACTTTTGAAACATCGTTAAACATCAAGTTGAAGCATTTATGACCTATGTTAATGAAGTGTTTTTGCAAGCCCTAATATTTTTTTAAATAAAACACCACAGTTTTCTGCTGTGCAGATTCATGCATGATTGCAAGTACTTGTGTTTCGATATTCTGGTTTGTATGAAAATTGTTACTTGTGGTTATCAGTGATAAAAATTCAGCTTATTAATGGTATTTTTAGTGAATAATTTAAAATAAAAATGTTGGCATTCTTTGCGATTGTAATGATGTAAACTTTAAACTCAAACTTCCACATTTTTTTCAGAATTGACTTTTATCAAAAGAGAAAGTTCTTCTATGAACATTTGAAAATTTTGCCAATCTTTGGAAATTATTATAATATACTAATAGCTGTTTAGCGTAATACAGTGGTACCTTGAGATAGAGTTCAATTCGTCCTGTGACCGAGCTTGTAAGTCAAAATTATCCTAAATCAAATCAATTTTCGCTTAATATTTTCCTTTCCTATCCTTTGGAGAGAATTTGAAAATTATCATATTGGTTGTAATGACAGTTGGATGTTACCTAAAAATGGTAACATTCCTCAGAGTTGTTAAGTTCATCATTATTATTATTAATTTAAATTTGTATTGCCTATTTGTTGTGCTGATAATGCCTCTGCCATCTAATTTATTATGAATTTCATCAGTTGGTGATTATTAGTTGATAATAAATAAGAAATTCTACAGTCCCTTGAAATTTAGTTTGTTGACTATTAAGTTCCATTTTGGGTAATCTTACAAGTCTATTCTAATTTTCAAACCCTCAGATACAGCTGCCAAATATCTCCAACACTCGCTGGTGTGTGCATTTATGGAAAAATTCAATAATATCAGACTTTAAACCTTCTTTTAATCGTTAATCAATCTTTTTATTAAAGACATACCTTATTTCACAATTATGTGTTGTTTATAATCTATCTTTCACTCAACTGAAAAATTCCATTCTTCAAGAACCTCTGGTTTTCAGGGAAAAATCTCTAAAAGGTTATNAGTGTGAGAGAAAAAGTTTGCTATTTTCTAAAAATATGGAAACCTAAGAAAATGTTATTATTCTCAAAATTTTTTTTAATGAAAAATCTTAGATAACATTTGGAAATTTACTTTATGCATAAATTTTACATTCGAGCGGTACATGTTATGGTCAGATCATACATCTCCAACTAGTCTTAATATTTATTAAGACTTTTTTCCTTAAATAAGATGAAGTTCTGTATTTCTTGCAGTGGTGTGTTCAGAAGGAGCAGAGAGGGGTACATTTAAAATGTCAAAGACTTAGCTGTACATCACATTTTAAGCTTTAAACAACACACTACCGACTTTAGTTCAGTTCTATTAAACATACATTAATTTTTCTTGGACAATATTTCATCAACAGAAAAATCAGTCAAACACTTTTTGTGTTCACCCTCTTACTGCCTTCCTTCATCAGGTGGTATATACAAAAACTTCCAGAGCTAAAGATGCTGATGATTGTCATAGGCAAGAGCAGCTGTCTATATAAAAAGGAACAATATACAGTAAAACTCATTTAAGATGCTCCCGCTTAAGACAATTTTCACACGGTCCCGGTCCCTACCACACAAATCACGTGATGAACATGAAACAGAACAATCTGCATCCCAACTTCGGAGCCGATTTTACCTCGATTATTTCCCTAAACGGCTTGTCCAATACGAAAAGCTATACACAAAGTTTCTAAGGGGGTGTTTCCTTTGGTTGCAAACTTGAGTTCTAAAAATATCGAATTTGGCAGATTGGAGGTACAGTGTTTTGTGAGGTGTGGGGCATATTGCAGAGATCATAGTAGTGCATGCATGCGTAGTGACAGCTTCTCATTACTACCGTTGAACAGTTTGTAGTTTATCCCTTTGTTTGTACATGTTAAAAAATTGCTTTTTAGTGGAAGATGTAGTGCCGAAAACAAATTTACGAAAGAAGGTGCTCTCAATTTCCGATGGAAATCCATCAGGGAACAAATAAATGAACTATAATAATGAAAAAGCGCCATTCTTTTCCTTTTTTCCATGATGAAATGGAATTTTCAACTAAGTAAGTAACTAAGGCGTTCTCTTTGCGCACAAGCAGACCGTTCATGAAATAATTATCCCGCATTAAAAAAATGCAAATAGACCGGTCAATGTAAATGGAATTTGCAACTAAGTAAGTAACTAAGACATTCTCTTTGTGCAACAAGCAGACCATTCTTCATAAATATTATGTAAGGCAGCCAGCATTACACAACCCAGTCATACTATTATCCCGCTTAAGACTGGATTTTCGCTTGGTTCCCCGAAAAAAAAAATCTTAACAGGTTTTACTGTATATGCCCCTGGCAGCTTTCTACATGTATCTTGAGGGCTGAGGTACTGGATTGCAATGATGTAGTGATAGGTATGTCTCCCATTGTGTCCAGAATATGTGGCCTTTAAAAATAAAATCCTCATAGTCCCCATCTCATTGCATCTTTTGAATACACTACTGCGTTATTGTAGTTGTATCTCTTAATTAACTCTATTTTCCATTTGAAGCATAAATATCTTTTTATTTATTATGCTCTTCATAGAATTTTTAAACCAAAATGTAAAAATCTTCATTGTTTTTATTATCTAATGATTTGGAAAATGTATGTAGTATTGTTAATGTTCTCCAGATTTTAGTACCTTTGCAATAATCAGGAAAAATCATGAGAACCTATTTCTTTATTTTTCGAGCAGTTTTTCTCGCTAAGTAATTTGGGTGAATTGCGAAGAGAGGAGGTGTGTGCTGATGTTCCATCTCAGTCTGCTGATCAGAAAAAAGTTAAAATGATGAAATGCCATGGTATGCGGGGAAATCAAGAATGGGAATTGCTTAAGGTAACTTATTTGATTATTCATTGTGGTTAGTGCAGACTGAGCCTTTCTATGTCTTCATATCAAGATATTTGCACAAGCAGGGAATGCAGTGCAGCACAATTCTATTGTGTCATAAATTCCAAAAATTGGATGGTCAGCTAAGTAAATTTTCCAAATTACTTCCAGAGTGACAATTTATTTCTAGTTTTTGTGGTTGAAAAAGGGTACAATTATTCCCATTAACTTTGTTGTTTAGATGTGTATGTTCAATGTTCATGAATAAGTTAAGCTTAAAGGTTAAGTGTTGCTTAAGTTAAGAAAATTAGGGAATTTTTGCTTTGATTTTCTACTAAATTTAATTTATCTTAACTGTCACTGAAAAAAAAGTCATGGGTAAACTTCCACGATTAACATTATTCAGCATTTTTGTTGTAAAATTTCCCAATTAAATTTTAATAAAGTAAGTTTAAAAAAAAGCATTTCATCTCTTAATGAAAGAACCCTGAACAAGCTATACTAAAGTAAGTTAATATGCAAAAAGCATTTCATCACTTGAATTGATAAAAAATATAGGTGATATGACTTTTCTTTCTTCAGAATGGACACTTGTTACACAAAGCCACTGGTAACTGCCTCGACTCTATGGGAATACAAAGTGGTGATGAAGTGTTTGTGACACAATGCAGAGGCATACCTTCACAGGTGTGGGTGTTTGACAATTATGAACCAAATTCTTATGACTCTGATATAAAAACAGCCTATAAACCCAGAGCTTAACATCACAAGTTGAATAGGACGTCAACTTCTTGCATTCAAATGTATACTGATTGTACCAATAGTGAAACTAATTGAGGTGTGGACTTCATCAAGGAATCATGCCTGGATCACGATACATCACAATACATTTACTTCTGTAAATATTAGGCAATGTTCAAATCTTAATATTTTTTCCATGGAAGCAAGTCTAAACTAATCATTCACTACACTTGCTGGACATATCATTCCACTGTTCACTGCCTAATTAAGAATGGGACTTTTCTATATTGGTATTTTCAAAAAGCTTGTAGCCAATAGTCAAGTAATGGGAAGTGCCTCAGGAACTCTGTTGATTAAGATCATTGAAAAATCTAGTCCAGTAGGCAATTAATGCCATTGTTTTTTGTTAACTATTAATTATATATCTTGTAATGCACTCATTATCTCTTAATAGAGCTTATTGGTAATGGTGGAAACATTTTTATTGGATAATTTATTTTTTGGCTTCTAAGGGTTTTCCATTCATTTGGATTATTTACATTTTCACAGTCACTTAATGTACTTTACTCTGTAAAGAATGGACTCTGGTCTCAAAATATTTTGTATACTTAGGTGGTTTTTCATGCACTTATTTGTTGATTTGATGTTTATTTATGAAACATTTACTGAGAAAACTTATCAATTTATTTTTTTAACTGATGTGTTCATATGAATTTCAGATGTCTTATGCTTATACATATTTTGTAACACAGGTTTCAATTTTGTATGTATATGAAATAAATGATCAGATTTTCATTTATTAATCTTTTAAACATTTTCCATTTTTGGATCTCAAATTTATTTTATAGATAGGACATAAGTAAAGGGATTTTTCAGCCTGTTACACTTTGTTGGCCCTATCATCCAAACAGCCAGTGTTGAATTCCTCACATTCAATGCCTTAAATCTTCAATTTGATGTTACTTTGATTTGGTTGTTCATTTTAAAATTTTTCCTCGTCCTTTCCCTCCCTCATTGTTTCATACATTATTTTTGAGAAGTGAATGATACATGCTATGGTGGCAGCCACTGCATTATCAGCAATCTTTGGAGAAATTTTGGCAGAGCCAAGTGTGGCACAGCAGCACCCCATAGCAGAGGGGTTGGAGATAAGGATATCCATTTACCCAAAGATAACACAGTTTCAATGGCTGCCATCAGAAAGTGCAGTGCTCACAATGAACAAAAGACATCAGCACCAAAATGACAACACTGCAGCGCTTAATAATCCCAAAGATATCCATTAATTGCTTAATTCCAATAAGGAATCCAATAAATGTACTCTTAAACATCAATTCCTGAACCAAGGAAAATCTGGCTAGCCAGGACTCAAACTATGAGCTTTGACATTGGTAAGATAGGGAACAAACCAATTCAACCACTAAGATCAACAAAAGTATTACTTGTTACAGTAATAAGTATTGTTAAGCAAAATTGTTACATTCATTGGACATTTCTCTGAAGTTATAGCTACCAATGAGTAATTTTCAAAATTATTGATTCACTTTCTCAAATTTTATTAAAATTTCCCTGACTTGAGAATTCTTCTCTACTACATGAAAATCTTTTACAAATATAAAAATAGCTGGGAGTAATAATTTTATGTTCACTGGCTTAACTCGGAATTTTAAAAATATCTCTCGTCTATTTATCAAGTAAATTTCACAATGTTACAGATGATCAACCTTGGGAGAAGTTGTCAAACACTGCAATGACATCTGGGTGTTCATTTAAACCTTTTAATAGTTTCTGAGCATTTAAAAGTTGAGTTTCACTCAATTCCACAGTAGTGATAGGAATATACTCAACACTGGAGAAATTGACAGTGTACCCTGTCTTTTCCAAGTAATGTTTCAAAGAAGTTAGGGATTCAGGTGCACAGTAAAACTGAAAATGGAAAATAAATTTTCATAGTAGGAAATAGAAGTCAATTACTGATAGTAATGGCAAAAATTCAACAGAGCAACTGAATAAACCCCATAAGTACTTCTAGATTTTCCTTCGTGTTTGATAAAATTTTAATTGAAAACTGTTTTTTGATAACTTTACTAGATTAGAACAGAAAAATAATCTTTTAAACATTAATTCCAACCTGAAACGTATGTTTTCCATCTTCCCCTATTTGATTTACATCATCAGCACCACCTTCTATTGCATCCTCTTCAGCCTTTTCTAATGTATAAGAATCAGAGGAATGAGTTGCGTGGATAATACCTTTGCGGTCAAATAAATATTTTACTCCTTCAGACAACACAGACCTTGAATTTGAATATAGTTTAGTAGTAAGTACAGCTTTCTCAAACACAAATATAGAAAAATTAAACAAGTTTCTTGCAGAAACGTTCCTTATACTTACTGACACTTTCTTAATAATGTATTTATCTCGGTCTTAGATTTGGCCATGTTACTTGACAAACCCTCAATTATAATCACAAATCCTCCAGGGCCTTTTATCTCTAGCGTAAATGGTTTCCTTGCAACATTTCCTTTCTGAAGAAGGTTGAAAATATGTGAGCAGATAATTAATACCTTAAAGGATAACGTGAAAATGGAAGATAACAGACCTTTTCTGCTGAGTTAAGAATATTTTGAATTGAAGCCAACGGCATACTTGATCTTTTGGCTAATTCAACAGCCTGTGCTAAAGCACTGTTGTGAGATGGAGAAGAACTTCCCCCTTCTATGTTAAGAAAATTGTTAGAAAAACGAACTATCACAAGTAAGCAATGAAGACAGCCAGCTCGAGGCAGTTATCACACAAAGCAATGTATCAAGGCTTCCCAGATGGTGGCACTATGCTAAAGTTGAAATTGGATTACTTTACAATGTATGACAAAAATAAGGTTACCCCGTAAATTAATTTTTTATTGCCTCTACTCCTTTTTAAAAAGAGCTGATTTATTCGGAGGAAATACTACTAACCAATATTCATTTACCTTCAATAGCAAGGCGTATCTGCCTGGACAATCTGGTAAATAAAATGGACTTTTCCGCATCTTTTGCTGCTTTTATGTGTTTTATATTTGCCCATTTACTGTGTCCAGCCAAATATCTTAAGATATCTACGTTAGTATTTATGCTACTCCGAATATGAAAAGTAAACTTTTCATTTAAAAAACGTAATAGTGTATGACTCATATTTTCGTCACTGCAATTTCTAATAGAAGAAAATCATACGACGTAATTTTCTTCTTTAAGTCACTTCACTCTTTCGAAGTAGCCTAAATCTCAATACGTTCACTGGAATATCGTGTCGTCTTTATTTCTCATGTTTCTCATTTTATTCTTCGCACTCGTAACGCCGCGATGGGAGCGACTAGAGTGACATCTAATGACATTCCGCAAAATCATCGAAAAACGATTCGCTAAGCGACCTCCTAGGTAGAAATTCATGAGAAGATATGGGTGATAAAAATGAATCTCGGTCCCTTGAAACTGAAGAAAACGGTCCCTGCACATCACAGGATGAAGCTCATGAAAAGGATTCAAAATCGAAAAGGTAGGAAAATGTTAAGTGAATTGTGGGAACAATTTTAAACTTCCTACATGATGTACTTGTACAGGATAGTCCTTGCTGATAAATGATGTAGTCTCCGGAGGTAAATTTCTTTTCTGCCGGATTTAAACCATCGGAACCACATTAAGTCATTTTGCCTCTTTTTCCAGCTCGAAGAAAAGGAATAGGAAGAAGAAGAAGGCCGGAAATCCTGATAAAATGTCAGACGGTGTCATAGATGATGGGGAACTGCAAGCTGGCCGTAACGTTTCCATTCAGGTTACTAGTCTCATTTATTTCCTGTCGCGAGTGTGACTCCTGTATATTGAACCACTTCCAGGATCTGAAAGTTACCCAAAATAAGTTTACACTATTTGATGAAAATGTAATGTGTTACTTTAAAGGACATACGTCTGGCCATGGAAATACTATCATTCCAACAAAAACCGGCGAAGACCACCGAGGAAGCATTGCAAAAGCAATATCAGTTTTGGAGTACACAGCCTGTACCAAAAATGGGTAAGTAAAAATGTTTGCACCAATAAAGCGTGTCAGCTTATTTCGCTGTTATAAGAACGAAATAAATTATTTGTTACCTTTGATGGCCTATCACAAATTTTAAGTGACTTAATTTTTATATTTGTTTTCAAAAATAGCAGAAATTCTTGTGAAGACGATAAACTCTTATTAAAATGCATAACTCAAATCAATAAAATAGTTAAATCTCCGCAAGATGTAGAAAATTATAAATGTTGATAAAATGTTAATTTTATCCGTGGTAAAATGATTTTATGTGCATGTAAACTATCAGGTCTATTGTTTTCACATTTTGTCCATTTTACAAATATGTGTGTCATTAATGGCTGTATAAAACAAATCGTTAAACGTGAAGAAACGAATTATTGACCTTTCTTGTGAACAATTTTCCTTGCAAAGCTACCAGACTGAGAAGTTCCGTTAAGGCTATAATTGTGTAGTATGTAGTATTGCTATGTGATATTATTCACATTTTAAATACTCCGTAAATTTTAATCTGATTACACGTAAATAATTAAATAAATTTTGTCTACATCTCTCTGGCTCTCACCCTTTTTGGCAGAAAATGACAGTAGAATTTTTGTGCTTAGTGAAAGTCTCCACTGAGAATTACATTATATGATCCTATTTTATTTTATCTTTAGTCGAAATGCCTTAATTCATAAGAAACATATGAAACAAAACCAAAATTTACTGACTATCCATCACTTAATGTCAGGTGGTTGATGATTCTGTATTTTAATTTTAATTATGTCCCCACTCAAAGTATGAAAGTCGCAGCATGTGTAGCAATTTTCAATGAATTAAGATTTAAAATTAAGAATTAAAAATTTAAGAATTTCTCTTTTGAATTTGCATTAACATTTACAGATAAATGAAAAGTTCTTGTACATCTCTCGTGTCATTATTGCAGCAAAATTTTATGTATTCACACATATGAAAGAAAATAGAATTTGAATCCAGTAACTTTTTGGACCTTGGATAACTTTATTAATTTATTGTTTATGGGTTTCCAGATGAAAAAATTACCAGCAATGAAGCAATAGAACCAGACAAGAAAATACCGGAAATAAGACAAGAACCTTATACATTACCGCAGGGATTTCATTGGGACACGCTTAACCTGGATGATCCTCTTGTTGTGAGTGCTTATTTTTAATCTTTTTTATAATTAAAATTGGTAACTAAACCACTTCCTTTTTATCTATTCCACTAGTTTTTGTTCAAATAATATAGCTATGAAGTTATATATTGCACACAGTGTTTTGTGAGGAAATTAAATTAATGTAGTTGTATCCTAAATTTTTCCTCAGGATTAGTTCATTTTTAATATTGGTATAATTTTGAGCAAATAAACCCCACTGGTATTAGCTGCTAGTGAGCATTAAGTATTTTTAAATCCTCTTTGTGCATGTGAATAATACAATCACCCAAATGTTTTCTTTAAAGTAACTTATATAGCAAGTATTTTTTTAAACTCCCCATTGTTTAAAGTTCTTTCTTAACTTTATCAAATTTAAGAATAATATCTTTGACCACTCCTAAAGTCGTTTGCCTGGATGTGCAAGTAACATTAAGTATAATTATTCCCAGTCGTTTATATATCCCAAATCCAATGTCCAAATATCGTTTTTCTGATTTATGTTGTCTTTTTATAAGTATATACATAATAAAGAGTTGGCCGTTTAACTATTTGTTCATTCATTTTTACCATCACATTTATAAGTTACTTAAACTTAAATACCAAACATTTTTTCTATCCATCTACATAGTTTCCAATTATAGTTATTTTCTCTCATCATCTCATCATACTGTTGTTGTCCTGAAATTTCATAAATTGTGATGAAGACATTCTTCAGGGGGCTAATCTTTAGTATAACTAATTTCATTTTATTGCTACTGCATTTTTGACTCATTTTGATTCTTTTCTGTTTTCCTGTACAGTTAAAGGAGCTTTATACATTACTGAATGAGAATTACGTAGAAGATGATGATTGCCTGTTCAGGTTTGATTACCCAGCAGAATTCCTGAAATGGTCAGTGATATTTTCAGCTTAATTGCACATACTGTCTCACTCTTTGTGCATGCTAGTATTATCTCTACTTTGATGTTAGGTTTTCAAAATTATATCTTTTGTTAATGAGAAATTACCTATATATATAT